>QJPP01001725.1:260000-362165 GCA_003996215.1 Jaltomata sinuosa | reverse complement strand
CACCACTTCGACTAGAAATTATGTTGGTACCTAGCCACAAGTCTGAGAGCGAGCACCTGAATCTACATCATGAAATAATGCCGCCCAAAGAGGTATATGTATCTGTACTATGGAATGTACTAAATATATGAGATATGCATAATCCATGATAAAACATGCTTAAAACATACTTAAAGCTGAAATCCTGTAGTAGTAGTAGTAAAATCTGTAATGAAATGACTCAATGCAATATCATAGGCTAAAAACATATTTGTAATCGTAAGTCATGAGTAGAAAGTCTAAAATCTGAAAGCAAAGAGTCAAATACATTTATATACTTAAAACTATTTATGTGGGAGATTCTCTTAACCGATATAGACAATGTGAGCTACATAGAATCTAGTGTACTATACCCATACTAAAAAAGGTTGTCCTAACCGGCCAAGGTTAGAACCATATACATAAGGATACTGAAGTGAGCCACAGAGGGCAACCTACGGTGGTAATATGGTTTTGTGACTTAAGGGTACGCTAAACTCCATCCAACTCGGTACTAAATACTACTTCCAAAAACATATAGCTCATACATAACATATGATATATCCAGATGTTAAAACTATTCGTAAAGAATATGGACATATCTAGATGTCATGCTATTCATAAATTCATAAGTCTTAAAAACATAGCATAGTCATAGGTAAAAAGATACTTTTTTCTAAAATTCATAGCTTAAGGAACTAGGCATGCAAATTTCATACATATTTGAGGTCATGTTATCTAAACATGTCAATTTACCTTGAAAATATGCAACAGGGTGAAATCATACTAGAAATCATTTTCAATTCATGGGCTTTTAAAATACTTGAAGATTCTCATATAAAATTATGGATAAGGGGTTAGAAAGCATATTCCATAGGAAAAATTATAATTGGGTAAGAATCCTAATTCTTCAATTTCATAAAATTATAGGTTTTGAGCATGAGGTCAAAAGGAGAACCTTATTGAATACCCACATACCTGAACCCAAAGCTTTTCTTAACAAGAATTTGAAGATGGAGACTTGGAGATGAAACCCTAGGCCTTGGAGCTTGAGAGGGAAATTCCTTTCTTTCATTTTGAACTTGATTTGACAGTATGAATGAAAATCTAGCTAAGTGAGACTAAAACCCCTTTAATTTGGCCTAAAATGACTTAACTTAGGAGTTAAAAGAGTGAAAAATTACAAAAATACCCTTGAGAAATAAGCTTAAAAAACTGCTGAAGAAACTCAACTCGGGCATCCACGGACACCAACCACGGCCCGTGGACTAAACCACGACTTGTGGTTGAGGGTCGTGGTTCCTGGCCACTTTGCACCCTTGCAGATCTAATTTCCACGGACGTGGTTTATGGCCCGTGGAACCTTCAACGGCTCATGGAACCTGTCTGTAACACACTAAAAATTTAAAGCTAAAGACCCAAACCATTGCCATGAGTGTAATGATTATTTTCCTAGTGTGGTGAGTGCTTTGGATGCGTATCATGTTCATAAGAAGCTCCTATCAACAAGTTAAGTTAAAAGCACCCCAGCCAATTAAGTTCTCATGTAAGATTCAAATATGATCAACTTCAAATGATCATTACTCCTAGCATATAAAGAGTTAGGTGGCATAATACCCACTAAATTAAAGTTATTCGAGTATTCTTTACAATGTCACCGACCGTTTGTTAATCCAATACCATAGTAAAAAGTTATGCTCAGTTTACCAGAAGACGTTTGTCTGCCTAAGGGTGACGACTCAACGTGATGAATCATCACACTTGTGACGATTCATCAAGCAAGTCGTCAGCTTAATCAGAAAGACCAAAATTTTGGTCATGTTTTGACGATTTGAGTGACGACTCATCAAGGGTCTGACGGTCAAACAAAAATGTTCTGCATTGTTAATGCGTTTCCAAGGACATTTTGGTCCTTTCCTTTTATAAAACCCCTTTTTTGTTAACCAAAATTGTTTCTACATCGTTTACCTCTCCCAATTTCATTAAGAAAGTGCGCTCTTTTCTTCTCCAAACTCCCAAGAAACCTAAGGAACGAGAAACTCAAAATTTAAGGTTTTCTTCAAGGTTCCTTCCTCAAACTCCAAAATCAAGGTTCCTTCCTCAAACTCCAAAACTAAGTTACGTAAGAGCAATACCTTTCGTGGCAAATCTTGTTCATCCCCATAAGCGAGTTAAAAATTCCATGTTGATTCATGATTTTAAGTTAGGGTTATTTTAAGATTCAAATATTTTAAGTGTTGTTCTTGATTTTTGTTATAACTTTCTTCTATATGCTTTAAGTAATGTGAATTATTCCCCGAGTTAAGGTCGTTCTTGAACTTACATTTAATTTTCATAAATAAGAGTTAGTTTTAACTTAAGGTTTATGACTTGGAGATTTGTATTAAAAGTTGATTTCATGCTTCAATGGGTTTAACCATAGTCTTGTTATAAAGTATATTCAAAGGTAGTTAATTTATGAAAATCCTTATGTATCATGCCATGACTTGAAAAGTGAAAGAATTTATCGTATCCGGAAAATTTTAAGCAAATTATAATGATTTAGAGCCAAGGTTCACAAAGAAAGATATGTTTCTTGATATGATATTTTAGATACAAGCATGATTTTTAGAAAATGTTTTTAAGACTATATTATGAGCAGCTAGTATGTTTTGAGAGGAGTATTTAGTATCGAGTTGGGTATGAGTCCGAGGTCTCATGCCCCAGAACCACATTACCACTGTGGGCCTTCGGGCTAAGCTTTAGATCCATCAGTTACGTTTCGTCTTATACCCTGGCAAGGTAGAAGATGACTCTTCTCAATGTGGACAAGACATTGGACTCCATATTGCTCACATGGTTTATGTCAATTAAAAGAAACTCCCCAAAATAAAACTTACTTATTTTGAGAGAATATATGATTGACCGAGACCACCAGTTTAAAGTGAGTTTTTATGAAGCATTGTTTTCAAGTTTTGTTCAGACTTTAGTCATTTTTTTTCTAGTCTCAGTTTTAGTTTGATGAATTATATTAAAGTTGTTATATTACAACATTATAATTAATTATTGTCGGGCTTACATTTCATGAAGTTTACTATTTAAGTTGTTACGTGTTTTCAATGATTTTAAATAGCTTATTCATTATACTACTTTAGTTCTGACAGTTTTGCAAGAAAAGGTCAGTAGGTCTTTTGTCCCATATCTCTGTACTCATGTCATATGTTATGATTTAATTCAAAAATTTAGTCGATTTCAGTTTTCATTCTGCTATTATGTACCAATACATTCAAGGTATTGACGTTCTTTTTACGCTACATCATTGGATAATGTAATACCCAGCTTTCAGATATGCAGATTTGTGTACAGACTCTTCAGTAGGCTATGGCATCATCTTGAGGGAGTTCTCATTCTTTCAAGGACTTATCAGTATTCCAATCTCTAGTTTATTTTGTTTACAAAGGTTAACCCACGTTTTCAGCTTTCGCATTTTTTATTAAAAGTTCAGCTTTATTAGTTGTATGCCATACCAAGTGATTCTCTCAAGCCATTCGTGGTTTCGGGTGTCGGTTACGTCTAGGGTGTAGGCTCGGAGCGTGACACTGCCCGTGGTTCCTGGGAGAATAATGACCCTCAAGTCTTATTTTCACTAGGGCAATCACGGACTGTGGTTTGATCCACGACCCATGAAACCTTGTCGTGGTTTCAGACCTAGAGGAGGGGTCCGCAGGACTGATTCCACGAAGGCTAGTCCACAGTTCATGGTCCAATCCACGGCCCGTGGACTTGGTTTGTGATTTCTATAAATTTCAGAAAGTTCAGAAATTCTAAATTTGTAAGCTGGTTCAAATTCTGGGGTGTTACATATTTGCCTCATATTTTAAAACTTTTAATTATCTACTGAGTATTGATTATATTATTTTGTGCTTAATATTATGTTTTCACTGTGTGAAAATAAGATGATGTAAAAATAAAGAGATTTGAAGCACAAAATATTAAAGTGAGAAGAAAAAAATAAAGAATAATTATTAAAATAAATGAGGGGACACCATTTAATGGTTGTTCCTCCGTTGTGAAAACAAGAGAAGCAGCGAACAGCACTACAAATTGCAGTCAGCAAATTCATTTTGTTGCGGCGTGAAGATGACTGCGAGAAAGCTCCTCGCATTACACAGGTGCAACGCAAGGATAAAATTTTTGGACTCAAATATTGTTCAACTCATTTTGGACTCAATTTATTTCATTTGGGACTTTTTCTACACTTATATATAGTTTTAAAAAATATTTTGAAAGATAATTTTTATCCTACAAATACAACTTTTGATAGGAGAAGAGTTAGAACACAGGAGAGTACGCAGGGGAGTAGTTCGTCCTAGAGTTATCTCTTTACCTTTATTATTTTATTTTACCTGAGTTTGGTATCAGAGCTATGGATGAATTAAAACAAATTAAAAGAAAGATAAAAAAATCAAAAAGAAAATTAGAAAAGTTATATCCAATTTATAAACAACTTAGTATTATACAAACAGAAAATGATAAATTACAAAAGATAATAGAGATCATATCTAAGATAGAATATAAATATGTTAAATACTTAAAAGCTAAATATCTTAACGAAAATGAGCAACGAATATAGACAAGAACTCAATAGAGTAATCATAGGGAAAAGACAAGAATTAGAACATAGACAAAATAGACTTAACTATAACATGATTGCAGGAGTTTGTAAAGAATCTCTAAAAGCACAAAGAAAAACAATATTTTACTTACAACTACAAATAGATAGTTTAGAATATAAACTTCAACATAACATATAAAGATGAATAAAGAAGAATTTGCTATAGATGAAAAAACATATGAAAATCAAGATGGATTAAAAATAAAAATAGTATTTTCAAATTTAGGAAGACGATATAAAAAAATAGGAGATAATTTAAGTTTAATGCTAGAAAAGGAATCCTTAAGATTAGAAGATAGTTTAACAGCAATGGTAAGGGTAGCAAAAGAAAATGAAGAAATAGATAGAAAGAAGGAAATAACTATTATCAAACAACAAGCGAAACAAGAAATACAACAAATTGAAGAAGAAAAAAATGAAAGAATTGTAGCACTAGAAAAAGAATTAAAAAGACTAAAAGAATTATACGAGGCAAAACAGAAAGAAAAAGAAAATGAGACAAAATTAAGAACGGAGATAGAAAATTTTAAAGAAAAATTACAAATGGAAGAACCAATTAAAGAAGAAATAGATATAGATGAAATAAATGAAGTAAATGATGAACAGACAGAAAAGAATTCAGAAGCAAGTGAAACTTATACAGAAATGATAGCAAATATAGAAAAAATAGATGAAGAAATTGAAATAAATGCGGGAGATGTGGACATGGATAAAAATAAACAACAAGAAGCTAGTACATCAGGAGTAAAGAACCCAAAACCACTTAATCCGATATATTATACAGCCAGCTATAGAGAATCAGATAGAGAAAATACTTTATGGGATAGAAGATTAAATAGAAAATGGACCCCGAGAATAACTAATCCAAATAATAATTTTTTAGAATTAGATTGTGTAGCAGATGTAAATAAAACAATACAACAATGGATAGGAAATATAGCAAAACAATTGGTAGATAATAAGATAAGTGTAGCAGATGCACCAGGATATATAGAAAGAACATTCTTAGGAACAGTAAAAATATGGTTACTTAATTTATCAGATGACTATCTAAAAGCGTTAAGAAATAATAAAACAATAAATAATGAAGACACCACTACATCTATGGATATATTACATAAATATGAACTAGCAATAAGAAGTGAATTTAGTAGTACAACTTCCGAAGTAGAAGAACAAAATAAAGATAAACAATTTAATAGAAATTTAATGATAAAATTAGCAATATGTAATATGTGTTATATAGATGAATATACATGTGTATTTAGAGAATATTATTATAAAGGAAAATATACACCAGAAGAAGCAAAGGAAGTTAGAAAACTATATTTTACAAAATTACCGGAACCATTTAGTACAAAAATAATAAAAGATTGGAATAATGCAGGATTAACAGATACATTAGGAGCAATGGTAAAATTTTTACAAAACTGGTATTTAGGTATATGTGAAAAATACAAAACAAAAATAAAGATGGAAAAAACTATAATAAAAAATCTACAATGTTGCAGAGATAGAGTAGCACCTCAATTTGGATGCACAAATAATTATTATAAAAAGAATAGGAAACCAGGAAAATTTAAAAGATATAAAACCCACTTTAGAAATAAAAGGCCTAGGAGACAATATTATGTAAGAAATAGTAATAATAAGAAACCATTTAGACCACAAAAGAAAAAAACAGAATGTACATGTTATAATTGCGGAAAATTAGGACATTTAGCTAAAGATTGTAGATTACCTAGAAATCCTAAAAGAAGGCAGGTAGCAGAAATAATAATAAATAATGAAGAATACATGCAACTAGAATATTTAGACTATGAATTAAGTGATGATTCTGAAAATGAATTATATGAAGAATTAGAAAACGAAGAAGAATTAGATAATGTCTGAAGAAGAAGTATTAATAAATAAAGAAGAACATATGAATGAAGAATCCTCAGAACAAAAAGTTATATTTGATGTAAATATATTTGAACAAATAAAAGGAAAAGAATTAGATTTAAGTGTAGAAAAAATATTCAAATTACAAAAACTAAAAAATATGTTTAGAAGACAAAAAGAAGAATATTATGTGGTAAGCCAAAAAGAACATATAATAGATTGTAGATATACAAAAGGAAAAGCAAGAATACCTATAATAAATAAAAGAGGGATAAATAAAGAAATACAAGCACTAAAAACTAAAGAGCCAATAAGATATGTACATCTAGGAGGAACAGAAATATTAATAAAAGCATGTTTTAGAGAAGGAATAGATACACAATAGAAATATACATAGCAGACGATAGAATAATTGAACCTATAGAGAAAAGCGTAATAAGTGCAGTAAAAGGAAACCTAATATACAAAAAATTTAAATTCATAATAAGTGCAAATTATTCAGTGCCAATAAATGATTGCAACATAGATAAATCACTAGTATTATATTGGAAAATGACAGGAATTGAACTAGCCCCAGGAAGTAAAGTATTCACAGCCAGATGTAAAAATTTATATGTATTAACAACTAAACATAAAATAACAGCAAAAAATAAAATTAATCGAAAAAAAATAGAAAATCCATTTGAACAAATAGTCTCAGTAATAGATAGTAATGACTATAGTTATAGAGAAATAGATGCAGAAGAAAACTTAGAAATTATAAGTGATAGAATAAGTACATCTAGAAGGAGAAACTATAGTGATACACCACAATCCTCAAGAAACTCAGTAACAATAAAAGAAATAGAGCCGAATCATTATTATATAACTGGAATATTAGAACAAAGAAAATTTATTATAATAATAAATACAGGACAAGAAAAGAATTATATAATAAGGGAATTAGTAACAGAAGAAGAAATAAATCATATAGAAAACTCAGATTTACCAAAAGAATTTGTAGCCTTTAAAGACTCAGTAGAAAAAGAATTAATTATTGGTGGAATACCAATGACAATAAAATTTAAGATATATCAAGGAAATAATAATATTATATTAGGAATAAAATGGTTAGAAGAAATGAAACCATATAAATTAGAAGATACACAGTTAACTATCACATATAAAGGTAAAAAAAGTAATAATTAAAAGGACAATGTGATGAAAATCCACATACTTGCTAAAATAATAATACCAGGATATTATAATAGATATTACACTCCAATGATAGATACAGGATCAGAAGCTAATGTGTGTAAGCATAATTGTTTACCAGACGAAAAATGGGAAAAGTTAACCACACCAATAGTAGTAACGGGATTTAATAATGAAGGGAGCATGATAAATCATAAAGCAAGAAATATAAAATTACAAATATGGGATAAAATATTAACTATAGAAGAAATATATAGCTATGAGTTTACAAATAAAGATATACTATTAGGAATGCCTTTTTTAGAAAAACTATATCCACATATAATAACAAAAACACATTGGTGGTTTACAACGCCATGTAAACACAAAGTAGCAGCTAAACGAGTATATAATAAAATTAGAAAACCTACCCCATGGATAAAAGGAAGTGAAAAAATTACCCAAAAATTAGAAAATGTAAAAACAAACGAGCACAGAATAGAGTTAATTATATTCTCCATAGATAAATTAAAATTAATCCAAGAACAATTAGAACCATTATATAGTGAAAATCCATTAAAAGGATGGGAAAAACATAAAACTAAAGTAAAAATAGAATTAATTGATGAAAATAGCATAATTACACAAAAACCTTTAAAATATAATTTTGATGATTTAGATGAATTTAAAATGCATATCAAAGAATTATTAGAAAATAAATATATACAAGAAAGTAACAGTAAACATACAAGTCCAGCATTTATAGTAAATAAATATAGTGAACAAAAAAGAGGAAAAAGTAGGATGGTTATTGATTATAGAAATTTAAACGCTAAAACTAAAACATACAATTATCCGATACCAAATAAGATATTAAAAATAAGACAAGTTCAAGGATATAATTACTTTAGTAAGTTTGATTGTAAATCAGGATTTTATCACCTTAAGTTAGAAGACGAATCTAAAAAATTAACAGCATTCACAGTACCACAAGGATTTTATGAATGGAATGTACTACCTTTTGGATATAAAAATGCACCAGGTAGATATCAACATTTTATGGATAATTATTTTAATCAGTTAGAAAATTGTATAGTATATATAGATGATATATTATTATATTCAAGAACACAAGATGAACATATAAAATTACTAGAGAAATTTATACATATTGTTACACGTGCAGGAATCAGTCTAAGCAAGAAAAAAGCAGAAATAATGAAAACACAAATAGAATTTCTAGGAATAGAGATAGATAAAAATGGTATAAAAATGCAACCACACATAGTACAAAAAATAATAAATTCTGATGAACAGATAGATACAAAAAAGAAATTACAATCATTTTTAGGACTAGTAAATCAAGTAAGAGAATATATACCAAAATTAGCAGAAAATCTAAAGCCATTACACAAGAAATTAAAGAAAGATGTAGAGTATTACTTCGATAATAAAGACCAAGAACAAATAAGAAAAATAAAACTACTATGCAAGAATTTACCAAAACTATGTTTTCCAGACGAAAATAGAAAATTTATATATATATAGTTGAATCAGATGCAAGTGAAATCAGTTATGGAGGAATATTGAAATATAAATATGATAAAGAAAAAATAGAACACCATTGTCGATATTACTCAGGAACATTCACAAATCCGGAAATAAAATGGGAGATAAATCGCAAGGAACTATATTCAATATATAAATGTTTGTTAGCCTTTGAACCATATATTGTGTATAATAAATTTGTTATTAGAACAGATAATACGCAAGTAAAATGGTGGTTGACGAAGAAATTACAGGATTCAGTTACTACAAAGGAGATACGAAGACTTGTATTAAATATATTAAATTTTACATTTACAATTGAAGTTATTGGTACTAATAAAAATACAATTGCAGATTACATATCAAGACAAGTCTACTCAAACTGAAGAAGTTATTGAAAAAGCTACTGTGGATGATATACTTAAAGTTATGACGACTCTCTGCAAAGAAGTCGATAACTTGAACAAAGAGATATTACAAATTAAAGCTAGCCAGCAGCATGGTAAGTATGCGGATCTATGTCGATCGGAAGACATTAAAATTCCAGAGCTAAAAGGTGACGTTGGGAAACACCTAAAAACCCAAAATACTTTGATTTATGCAGGTGAAACATCTACCAGCAGGGCAGCTACAAAAGAAGAAAGAAAATATGTCAGTACAAATCTAAATAAACTTTTTGAAACTCCATATATTCCGACTCCAAAAAACCAAAGAACTCCATTTATACCTCCACAAATAAATACATATAAAGACAGCCTAAGCCAGGATAAAAAGATCTACAACCACATAACCCAGTCATATATAAATAATATCCACAAAATCCAATTATTTCTAAATAAAAATCCAAGATCCAAAACTACCACTAAACCAGATGAAGACTACATAACCCAGAGCCTACAAGGATATAATAAGCTAATAGCACAGCCAAAAACTAGTGCGAATCTAGTAGCGACATGCTACCATTATGGGCTATTACATACAGTATATACGAGCACAGGAGATGAAATAGCTAAATTACCGGAGCTACATAGAGCATTTACGCAATACAAGAAGATAACTAAAGGAACATTATTTTATATCAGGATATATTCAGCCACAGCCGAAATATTATACGACGAGATCAAACCAGTTATTCAAGTTATCAAGATAGGACTCACACGAGATATGATTATACCGGAGAAAATAGAAGAACATGACGAAATAACTAGAGAGGAAATACCAGAATTTTATGCAGGAAAAAGACTTATTGGAATAGCTACAATATTACAAGAATTATCGACAAATTATATGCACAGGAACCCTATATGGAGCTACTACGCAAGAGAACAAACTATGATATATTCAACTTGTAGAGAAGAACGCATTAATGACATGGAAGAAATAAGACAGTGGGCATTTAGCCTATTGAGACCAGAAGAACAGCCATTGACGCGAGCTATTAGAAAAAATTTTATTTCAGAAGAGTTGATGACAAGATATTGTAAATTAATTAGTCAAAAATATCCGGACCACAAATGTTCTAAGTGTCAAGGAGAAAATAATGTAATTCCCGAGGTACAGCTGGAGTAAGAAGAAAAAGCTAGAAGAAGCCAGAAGATAATAGCTATCGGGAGACAAAGAAGACAAAACAAAATAATGAACGGAAGAAAAGATGTAAAGAATTTTGTTTTTTGTTGAGTTGTAAAGTAGTAATAGTAGATAGAAGGACAGATGTAGTGTTTTCTTTGAATTTTGTAATATGCACATGTAAAATGCAAGCATTAGGTGTAAAGTAGGAATAGTGAAATAGGACATTAGGTGTAAAGTAGGAATAGTAAAATAGGACATTAGGTGTAAAGTAGAAATAGTGAAAAAAGATTAGGACATTGCTAAATTTCTTCTATAAATAGCTAGTATTAGAAAAGAGAAGGCAAGACTTTCTTGACGGAGAGCACCCTTCTTGTACACAAAAATATTTCCATAAATAAAATAACAACTTTCAAGCATCTATGGAGCAAGATAAGAGTAAGGTATATTTGTTCATAACTATGCATAGCTAAATTATTGATTCCTGAATATCATAGCATGCATAAATAAGTTATATTTATTATTATTTGCTAGAATTATTTGATCATATTTTTGAATTGTTGACATGAGGAAACAGGGGAAACAATCCGAAAATAATATCCAGAGGTTGAAACCAAGGCGAAAAGATGAGAATGCCGTAATGGGAGTAAACAGAGTGGTATTATCTAGGAGGGGAAAGTACCTTGAAAAGTACGGTGTTAACAATAAGAGAGTATGGTTAAAATAAATCTAGTAATAATAATCAAGTGTAATGTTATTAACATGCTATGGTATGAGGGAATTAATCAAAAAAGCAAAGCATAAAGATGAACATGAATAACGAAATTATGCCTACTTATTTTACTTATTTACATGATGAAATGATTTATGATTATAAAATATTAGTCTTATATGTACTTAAAGATTTAGGAATAACAGACTTAAAGAAATTAATATGGGAAAAAATATTTAATGACGAAGAACCAGCATTAATGAATCAAGAATGGTACCAGATAGAATTGCGAGAACTAGACTTAGAACTAAGAGAATTTAATATAGATGACTTAGAATTAGATTCAGATTAATGGAAAACTATTTTGAAATTTGGCAAAAAAGAAGTAGGAATAAATATAAGATAAAGTTTGTTAAAAATCCTAGGAAAATAAGCAAACTATTTAAGATTCTATACAAAAGGACTACACCATATAGAATTCCTAAGACTATTCTAGATAAACTAGTATGAAAAGAAAGAACATGAGGACCACCCCTGAGTTTATGTACAAGTACTGTTGTAATCCAGTTCTAAGCGGCTAAGCACCCTAATTCTATGGGGTTATGGCCATTGTATGAATGTTGTCGTTATGAACTGTGTTAAATTGTACATTTATCATATGAATTATTTATTTGATTTTTTTCTTACTATATTATTGATTCGCGACCGGTAGAATATATCTATATTTTTTAACAAAACTCAAAAGAGGAAAATAAGATAGAACGAAGATCAAATAGAGTATGATCTTAACCCTGGCATCGGGGAGCAAATTTGCATCTAAGATAGAGATATACCTAGTACACCCTACTTGATTTATTAATGGGAATTAGAAAAGAATTTATGTGATTATCATGACCATAGAAATATAGGTGTGAGACAAACACAAATAGGTGATTAGAGATTCGAAAGTATTATAGTCATAATATTAACCCCGTAAATCAATAACTCGATAATTATTGCAAGATGATGAAGACAAATAACACAATATGATTACTAGAGAATCCATAGCCTTAGATCGATTTCATCAGATTGATTACGTAAAACTCTGTTCTTCAATTGATTAATTGTTCATTAGTTAACAATTGCCTACTTTCATATGTAAAAAATTGTTCTTCAATTGATTAATTTCATCAGATTAATTATGTACTTTTTTTAGTTTAGTTAATCATAAATATAACCATGAAATTTATTGCTCGAATAAATAATTAGCATTAGTTTAATTTAAGTAAATAGTTAATCACAAGTCGTTGTGAGTTCGACATATGACTTTCGAGTTACTATATTACTTGTACGACCGCATATATTTGTGTGTGCATTTGAGAGCAACACCTTGCCTATGTTCTTCCAAAACTCCATTGGATTTTCGTCTAACCCAGTTGCTCTTCCTCTACTCATCCTAGGAATAGCACACTTAATCTCGTCAACCTTTACATATATGTAATACCCGAAATCTCGGTCTCTCGGAGTGCTTCAACTCTCCCAGCACAATGTCCTTGTATATGTCCCTCTCTTCGTTCAACAGTTTATGGAAGTATGTTTGTCACCTCTATCTAATGACCGCCTCCTTCACCAATACTTTGTCTTTCTCTTCTTTGATACACTTCACTTAGTCCAAATTCCAAACTTTCCTATCTCGCCTTGACTAGCCTACACAACTTTTTATTTCTGCCTTTATGGACAAAGGAATATTCAATTAGGCCTTTGCATTCAATAAAGATTTGCAGGTACTATATTTGCATGTGCATTTACATAGTTTCTTACAATTCTAAAATTTGAAAATTGATACAGGTTCATTCTATATTGTTGTGGCAGAGGAGATAACATAAAGAATATTTCTTTAGAAGGGAGGGACTTATGCATTCAAAAAAATAAAAGTCATTTGCTATTTTAAGGGGGGTGGGTTAATTTGCTTATTTATAATTTTTTAGATATTACTTAAAACTTGAAGTTTATATCTTTTTAATGCTGCAAAATTGGAATATCAAATAGTATATTCAATCAGTCTCTGAGAAAGTCAAAGCATAAATATTTTTGAAAGTATTTTAACCAAAGAAGGTAAGTTGAGAAAACCTTTTTTGTCATAAATTAATTTCTAATACATATTGATTGGTTTACAGTGACGTAGAAGAAAGAGTCTAAGTACTATCGCATGTTGTTGTCTAGTGCAGATAAAAAATTTATTCTTCTTGTCAAAATTGATAAGAAAAGTGAAATTCAGAAAGTTGCTTAATCTCGCAAGAAAAACATGTATTTGAAGAGGTTAATGCAACCGCAATTGATTAATCAAATAAGTCAATAAAGAATAAAGAGGACGAAATGAAATTAAAGAATGAAAATCTATGTTTAATAACTGATAAAAAAAAAATTAAGAAAAGATTAGTAATCTTTCCTTACAATGAAATAAATTCTGAACTATTTTAATTTTTGAATTTGTGTTTTTCGAACAAGTATCATTGTTAGTGTATCGATCGATTTATTTTTGCATTTTTCTTTATATAAAAGTAACTTGGACTAGCCTAGCAATTAAAAATTAATTTGTATTCACAACTTTTAAAATTTTGATATATAATTTTGATATGCTCCAACAGGCATTTTTGCAAAAAGATAAAAAGAGAAAAGTTTGAAACACTTGTTTTTCAAAATAAGTGCCATCTAAAGAGGGTTGATTCCTTTTAAGACACCATTTTGATTTTATATTTATTTTTAAAAAATTATACAAACATAACTCTCAGTAGACTTGGCCCTTCGAACAATGTTAGACTCAAATCTATTGTTTGTCATATGTTCCTCAATCTTACAAACAAAACGTTAGATTACTATTTAACATCCGCAATAAATTACAAAACTTTAGATCATTATCTTACATTTCCTATACAACATACCCATTGGCCACTATAATGCCACAAACGGGATATAGAAAGAGTGATTTGTACGCCTTTCTAATATAATCTCACAAATAGAATTTGAAAAGGATAATGCCTACCCAAACTTTACCCCTTCACAAGATTTGAGAAGGTAGAAAGGTTGCCTCATTCATTATAATATTTTCAATTTGCCAACCTTACCCCTTCACAAGGTTTGTGAACGTAGAAAGGTAGTCTCATTTATTATAATATTTTCAATTTGCTCATAATGGATCGTTAGAGTGTGATCTGAAGAGTCTATAAGTTGCAAATAAAGAGATTATTTACTAAACAACCACCACCAAAAGGGCACCGAAGGAAAATTTCTGAAAAGCTCAAGCGGGCCACTATTAACTAATATTGCCCTTTACAAGTTCTAGTTTCATTTTCTTCATCCATGAGATCAGTATATAAGTTGCATCTAGTGCGTTAACCAAGTCATAAAATGTGAAAGCCAACACCAAAATATTAAGGTGTTATATGTATGAAGCTCGTATGTTCACGAATCACAGCAACATAAATAACTATACATAAAATATGAACCTATGTAGTTAAACAGAGGCAGACCCGCGTTGGTTGATAGGGGTGCACATGTACCCGTTAACTTCGGAAAAAGTTATGTTTATATATGTATATATACCTACAAAAGGATTATATATCAGTTTGTGCACCCCTAGACTAAAAAGCTGAATTGGTGCACTGGTGGAGCGAGTGCCCTTACTCCCTCTGCGTGAGCACAACGTCCTGTGTTCGAATCCTCATTACTGCATTACTTGTTATTTTTAATAAAAGAAATGCAAATAGAACACATGCATCAAGTTTCGAACTAGGAACCACAAGGTTTAAAGTGCGTTCCGGGACCATTACACCTTCACAGCATTGTGTTGAAATTGCTCATTTAACTCTAATTTATCTAGTACATTGGGTTTTATGTGTGGGTAACAACATTTTTCAATGAAGCAGTGTCGGTGTCACGTGACACCACTTCGACTAATATGCATCCCTCTTTAGTGGTGCACCCATCATCTTCAAATCTTGGGTTCGCCTCTGGTTAAACATGTTGCTAATGGCCAGCCTACACAAACATATCCAATATTTCATTTTGCCTCACAATGGGACTAGGCTGCTGAAGATGCGTTTCAAACTGGGACATGCAACCCGCAACCTCGTCATGCTCAGTGGACAAATCTGTTAAGTGGCAAAAAGGATCATGAGCAAATTCACAAAGGAGCTCTAGTACAATAAAATGATACATAATAAATCAATACAGGGCATATTCTTAGCATCAAAAGTATTCCTGACCTTGGGACAAAAGCGTACATCAAGTGTCTCGAGCATCATACATCGTGATATGGCAGCTTCAACAGCCTCCTCGTCAATGTTGCAGGACTGTAGGACAACAAAAGCAAGAGTAAGAATACCCCCACAGCACAATTAAGTCACAAGTATTTCAATTGCACAAGCACCTTATGGGTGTGCCAATGATTTTTCAAGGGAGTTTATCAAAGTTGTTTTTAATGAGGCAACCTGGAATTATTTAGACGTGACAGAAAGAAAAGCAATCAATTTCACGAGCTCTACACTAGAAAGTGGTAGGTAAAGGAAAGGCAAGCCTGAAGCTTGAAATTTTGTAGAAGCAACAGTGGAAATACAGCTCAGAGAAAGCAAAAACTTCTTCTAAAGAAGAACTAAAGACTTGAGTTCACTTGCAGTTCCAATATTTCAAGCAAATAAGCAACCAGTTAAGAGTTCAAATTCTCCTTTCAGTAAAATTTCACCCAAAGTACATCATGCTCCAAGAAATAGGGGAAAAAGATGTCCCGAAACTACATGCCACCCCTAAGGACTACCTCAAATTTTAACACTTCTAAATTAGAAAATGTTCATTATCTATCCACATTAATGCCTAGGAAGACCATGAAGAGTATTGGGATTACTTGTTATTTAGCAGACGCTTTGAGTATTCCTTAGACGATATGCAGCTAGCTATTAGATCTTATAATACAATCTCATTTAGCGAACTTAATTAGGAGCTTAAGTGCTCTCTACAGAATATCAAAAGTTTAAGGGCATGCATGTTTTTCATACCAACTTACTGGACTTGGAGGCAGCCAAGAATTTTTTGTAAAAAGGACCAAGGAGGATCCTATCCTAAATGAGGAGTCTTTGGTGTAAAAAGGAAACTGTAAATGAAGTTGAATCGTTGATAGAACTCATAAAGTCCCTACAAGGGTAGGGAAGGGGACTAACATTTGCTTTTTGCTATGTAATACTTGTACAGTTTGCACATCCTATGCGCTACAGTAAAAACTCTCACGTATCTCAAGACAAAAAAAAAGCACAAGAAGCGAAATGATAAAGACTAACTAGAAAGAACACTTTTGCAGCAAAGCTGCCACACAACAATTAAAACAGCCAGCAAAGAATATGCCAAATTGAAGATACAAGAATACCTGAAGAAAGAGGCTACTCAATCTTGGACATTCCAGTTGCAATGATTCCAATGAACAACAATTGCTGAACAAGAGAATATAATTAAATAACAACTTTGATCATGAAAATAAAGCCATTGATACAAAATTAACCTATGAAATCATATTGCTAAAGTATATACCTCAAATTGAGAATGCACAAGTTGTAACAAGCTATATCGACCTCCTTCAAATTCGCAGAGAGGGAAAGGTTTAATGATGACAAAAGGAAACCTTGTGCCATGGGAATAATCACCTTTTTTATATTTGGACAACCTACACAGTTTAGGTTCTCTAGCAAACGATTTGGTGGTTCATTTGGAAGTTGTTGTTCTCCCAAGGAAGATCCATGAGCTGCTATACTAACACAGGGTATATGCGACAGTTGGTCACCAGAAATTCCCCAATTTAAATCATGCATATTAATACATCCATTCAAACTGACATGAGTCAAATGTGTGCAGCAAGCAAGCAATTCCTCAATGGCTGATTGGCATAGGGTCCCATACGACAAATCCAACTCACAAAGGGCTGGGAGAGCATTTTCTTTATAGAGAGGTCCCAAAGATGTATCAGTGAGATACTTGCATGCTTGCAACTTTAGGACCTACAACAGAACAAATATATAAGCTTAGGAAAAAGGAAAGGGAGGGGGGAGCAGTAAGCAAAAAACTCTCATCAATGTATCATGCAGATCCGAAAAGTCAATCTGGCAGTGCCTAGTGCGGCCAAAAAGAGACACAATTGTGTTGCTAAACTACGTCATCAGAAAATTTCAGATTGATACAGCACCAGAAATTCTGCATACAAGGAACTCAAGCCCTTGCAGTGAAACAAATTGGGGCATCAAACAATACAAACATTGGATCCCAATGGACAAATTAGAGCGGGAAAGTAGAAATATTCGGATGTGACTGCTCCAAAATAAAAAAGAATGATTGAATGCCTAAAGGAACTGGATCTCCACATTAAACTTCCACAATTCCAGGACGGCCATCTTCAAGGGTCTTAAAAGGAGGGACGATAACAAAAAGAGTTGAGGTGGCAATTCTTGTCTACAATTTTGTAATAATTAACAAGGGCATTAATAAATAACCCAACCGACTGGGTAATAATTCTTCCCACTGCTTGTTGATCTCAAGCACAGAACTATTTGAGAACAGACAGACAACATCATCAGCCCTTGAATGGCATTATCATATCTTACTCCATCTACAGCTAATATAATTGTAGATTTTAGTAGCCCTACAATCTACAATCTTATTCTAGACTTTTTCGACTCTCTTTCCCTTACCCTCCCAACTAGACTTCTTCTCAATGCAAAATGGCAACCTCTTACTAGTTTTCTGGTTGCTCTTTACAGTTTTTGTTGTTCCAGCTTCACCTGTTGCAGGTAAAAGCTAAAGCCTTAGCTTGCCTTTTAGTTGTTTCCTAGCTCTTTACAAGGCAACATGCCTTGGATAAGCTAGATCCTTTCTCAGAGTAGTTTATTCAGACAGCTTTAGAACTATTTTGACAGTATAAAATGTTAGTTTAAACAGACTCCAGGTCTGGTCACAGTTGTGATTTTTCCTTTTTCTTTTTTTTTTCCGTTTTTGAGTTCATTTCCTCTCAGAATGACTTTTTGACCTTCCGTGAACTGCTTTTCTTCTTTTTCCGCAGCTTTCTGTTATCCATGATTGTCAACTTATATTCTACTGATGTTACCTTAAATCTGTGTTATCACTTATGCTTGAACTAATGCATTGGCTTAATTTACTTCCTATTCTTCGTACACAGCTAATGATTCACTTTGAAAACAAAAACGCTTTTTTGATTAATAAATCAATAAGGTTGTTGAAGGGGAGGCCTTTGCGTAATTGGTAAGGTTGTTGCCATGTGACCAGGAGGTCAAGTTTTGGAGCTGTGCGAAACAGACTCTTGCAGAAATGCAGGGTAAGGTTGCGTACAATAGACCATAGTGGTTTGGCCCTTCCCCGGACCCGGGCCAGACCCCGCGCATAGCACGATCTTAGGGCACCAGGCTTCCCTTTTTAAATCAATACAGTTGTCAGTACTATAGGGATAATTTGGTAAGAAAGTTATAATAATATCTTGTGTTGAAAACTTAAGCTTTTGGTTCTACTTCTGCTTAATGAGAAGCTTCAAATTTTTTGCCACAACAGAGAAACAACTTATGGTACTAAAAAACACATTTCTTTTTCAAAAAGATTGGCAGAACGCTTTAACTGCCAAAAAACTGAAGAAAAAAAAAGCACTTCTAGTTTCTCAAAAACATGGCCAAATCAACAATAATTAAATTCTTTTAGTCAAAATAGAATCAATTCTGCTCAAGTGGAACTTTCTATCATTCAGAACTGATTCGCAGATTGTTACTTGCATCCATGAGTTTTAGCTTTTACTGCAATAGGAAAAAACGGAGAAGAACAGAAATAGAAAAAGGAAAAGGAGAGATTAAAGTTTTTGGATTATGACCCATGCTTATCCCATTTTAACATGAGGAAATTTTGTAGTAGTTAGGTATTTTGACCAGCACAAACTTGAGCCAACCCGTCCATTTGACACCCGTAGAAAAAAAATGGTAAAGTGGCCCATATATTAAGAAGAGTGCAAGTCCAGACTGAATAAATAGGCATACTACCCGTCCATTTTGACACCCGTAGAAAAAAAGATAGGAAACTGGCCCATATATCAAGAAGAGTGCAAGTCCAGACTGAATAAATAGGCATACTTTTTTCCACAAAATAGAGCATGTTAAATCAAGTTCGTTTAACTTCCCACGGTAATGGAGAAAGTGACAATATGCTTATAGATAATAGAAGTTACCTTTAATTGCAAGCATGATTCATAAACAGGTTGCAAGGTAACCAAAAACGTATAAGATAGATCAAGATAGGTCAAGTTTGGAAGGGAATGCAAAGAGAGGAGTCCATCACAGCCAACAGATGGACATGACATTAATACTAATGACTCGATGAGGGGGCATGACGAAGTCGTGGCAGATAAACAATCATCCTTGAGTTGGCTGCATATATGGAAAGAAATTAATGAGACGTGAAAGAACTAAAGCAAATATGCATGTGTGACAGGTTGGACAAAGTAAGCAACCTGCAGAATGAAGCATCAAAAGAGGTTAAGAGAGGGCAATTAATAGATGCTTCAGATAGCACACCACAGCCCTTCAGCTCAAGTGAAGCCATTTGTGGAGCTTCAATATGGAGCACATTCATTTTGGGGCATATACCAAGATTAAGTGACCTAAGACCAACCTGCAACAAGAAAACGCATTCATCAACCATTTGAGTACAAATAGAGATAAAAATGCATGTGTAACAAATTAACAATCATAAAATCAGCCCAGAGAGGTTGTAAAGCAAAGAGGAAGGAGCCTATGATCACTTACTGGGCAAAATGATGCTACTTCAAGATGATCACAACCATCTAAAGAGACTTGCTCAAGATATGGGCACCTGAGTTCAAGAGAAATTAAAGCACGGCAACCAGCAAGTGAAAGAGATACCAAAGAAGTGCTGCAGAAAGCCACAAGTGTCAAGCTCTGAACAAAGAAAAATACACAATTAGATTTAGACCATATTAATACATACAAATGTTACATAGATACAGCAGGATCTTAATAGGCAAAAATATATCATTATTCTCTTTCAATATAAAAAAAAGATTTTTTTTTCTGAATAGGTGTCGGCCAAAAACAGATCTTGCAGAAAAAGAACACAGAAGGTGAATGTTTATCAGGACCCATTCTAAAACGGTGGAAATCTCTCCCTCCCTCTCGGCCCTTTTTTCCCGGGGAGGGAGGGAGGGGGGAACTGGAATATATTACTATATTCCTCTCTCTTTCTCTCTCTACCTGATTTGTTGTCCATTGCTTCAATAGTCTACCACAGTGTTGACAAATTTCGCTCATTATTTTCAACATCTCTCAAAAACTGCAACGTCAAACCTGATCAGCCTTAATTTTCTTAATCACTTCACTACATTAGTAAAAGGGAATCTTGATTGGGAGAGAAGGAGTACATATTTTCTTCAAGCTTCAAAAGGAAAATTCAGCTTAGCCATTTTTTTGAATTGGGACAACTTCAGCTCTAGCATTGAATCAGGAAAAAAGGTGAAATGTTTTCTTTTTCTGTCCGTGTAATAGTTCTCATTTTCTACTTCAGCTTAAACCGTCCCCTTAGGAACTCTCATATCTAATCAAAATGTATGTTAGTAACTTAGAACTTATGATACCAAGAAAGACGTTTACCCTAATAATTTTTTTTTTTGACAAGATAAAAATACTTCCAAGTCAATTTGGAAATGTGAGTATAAAATAAATACTACTCTTAAATCTAGGAATACATAATCACTATTCTTAATGCCAAAACAAGGAATTAGAACTTCTCATCTTTCCTGCTTCGCCTCTTGAACAATTTTAATATTTTTTAACTTCTCTGAGTTATTGAAGGGGAGTATAGCAACAGTAAGAGTTGTCACCTTGTGACTAGGATGTCACAAGCTCAAGCCGTGGAAACAACCTAAGTGCACCCAGTTGCCTAGCTTCCGTGACTTATCGCAAACAAGAAAGCACAACCAGATGACACAGCAGTCAGTACACTTAGATACTTTTGTTCTTTCTGACATGATCAATATTGACATAAACATTCAAGAGACACGAAAACACATACATAGACCAGCCACACAACTAAACACAACATTACAAAGTGAACAACGGAAGCATTGAAGACTACTAGTGATACATGCAAACACAACAAAGACAAATTTTATCAATTTCAATAAATTAATCAAATTTAAAATTTGATTCAGATAGGAATCCAAAAAGGTGGTAGGTACGTTTTTTTGCAATCCCAAAAGCGAATAATTCAAACCTAAAATCCTAAAATGAAGAAGATTCTGTTGATTCATTTCTAGATCTAATCGATACCTTAATTTATTTATTTAGTATCGTCTGCTCGAATTAGACAGCACCAGTAAGAGTTGTCACCTTGTGACTAGGATATCACAAGCTCAAGCCGTGGAAACAGCCTAAGTGCACCCAGTTGCCTAGCTTCCGTGACTTATCGCAAACAAGAAAGCACAACCAGATGACACAGCAGTAAGTACACTTTAGATACTTTTGTTCTTTCTGACATGATCAAAATTGACATAAACATTCAAGAGACACGAATATCATCTTTCATGATTACTCAATAAAGTACCTGATCATTTGATTGTCAGAATTTTCAGTATTAGATTTATCTACTAGGAAATATGCATTAAAAAAAACTATTTCCCATGTTCCTGTTACAAGTAAAGCAAAAATGGCAATATGATCATAGGTTCATAACCACATTGACAGAGGTGAGGACAATGGTAAGCTCTTAACAATAAATGTGACTTGACACAGATCAAATGCCAAGATTTTGAGTAAACCACCTTTTGTTGACAAGTAAAACTAACTAGAGATCATATATATCGTAATTAGATGTGGACAATCATGTTCAGCAACATGACCTCTAGTTAATAACCAAGAATGCACAAGTTAACAACGAGGAACTAAAATTGCCAACCTCACAGTTATCTAGAACCAAGGATTTAAGCACAGGACAGCCACCACCATCGCTGAAAACTTCACAGATAGAATTAGTGAGCGATTCGCACTCTGTAAGGTCTACTTCTAGCAAATTCGGACACTGTAATGCAATTGTTGTCAAGCTTTCCTGCTTCTGCAAAACTAATTTCTGTAGAATGATAAAGGAGAGAACTATTATCCAATGAATAGAATAACTCTAGTCAATAAAATAAGGTGACAACATATAACATCTAGGAAAAAACTTACTTTGAGTGCACTTGAAGTTATATTGATTCGTTGGAGCAGGGGGCAATTAGAAACAGTAATTGATGATAACATTCCACTATGCAAGTTGAGGTCAATAAACCTGTTTCAATATAAATAGTAGGTTAGTGCACAAAAGAGTGATGGCAATCAAGGGATGGAAAGAAATTTCCTTGAGACTGGATATGGAAACTATAAGGCATGTATCATACTTGCGACAATGTACTAGTCTGATGTTCCGAAGGCGAGGAAGATCCAAGGACACTGATGTCAATAAACTGCAATTATCAAGCTCCAGAACCTGAAAAGAAGTGACATTTACGGTTCAATATGAGATTTAGGGACTCCTGATCACAGCACATGATCACGGCTACCAGTATGAAAAGGGTGAGGAAAGACTCGAACCTCTAACATATAGCTATGGGCTATGGCAGCCATGGAAGCTGATGTTATGCCCTCACAACTATGAAGCTTGAGAACAGTCAGCATAACCAGCCTCACAGACTTCAAAAAGGAACAAGTGTTAGTATAAAGCAACTATGTCAATTTCAGGTACTACGTAAATTTAATGAACATACCTCAAGAGAAATGTTTGGGCAGTATGAAGCATCCAAAACTCGAAGATTTCCACAAGTTTGAGCTATATCTCGTAGTGTTTCATCACTGACGCATGAACAATTTGACATATCCAAGGATTCTAAAAGAGGGCATGCTGTGGCTGCTGAACGAATAGCAGCATCAGAAAGTTTGTGACATGAAGCTATATCAAGGTCATGTAAAAGAGGGCAATTAAGCACTGCATGTGGCATGCTACTGCGCTTAAGTGACAATGTTTCAAGTTGCGGACATCTGTAAGAATAACAACAATTAGGCACAACTGGACGCTAACTACTTTGACAATATAACATTGTTGACTTAACGTTATACAACCTGATAGAAACTCGAAGCACACGACACTTCACAAGCTGCAGAAGACGCAAGCTATCATGATAAATTGGTATCTCCTGAATGCCATTTCCAAGAGTGGCATCATTAATGGTCAAACTCTTCAACAAATGACAATCTGTTAAGGCTTGGAAAAATGTTTCCCCCAATTGACCTCTGCCCAATGTCAGAGTCTCAACGTTTCTGGCAACAATGAAATTTATCAAATTAGTCACTTATAGTGATTCTTAAAGTAGTGCCAACAACATAAAAAACTATTACCTTAATGAAGAAACGGCTTTCATTGCTAGTGGGTGAATATTAGGAGTTCCATACAAATTGATTGTTGTTGCATTTGGGTATCGTCGACACATGTCCTCAACTATGATAGATAGCAAAAACTTGTGCTTACTTGAAACATGAATTTATGTGAAGTTATCTTAGTGTGCAAGGAACGGATATGAGGAAAGATACTCACATTGATTAGAGGAAATCTGCTTGTTCTCAAAATTCAGATACCGCCAAAAGTCTTCATGAGAGCTAGCTGCTCTCCACTGGCTACAAACACTTGCAGCTCGACAAAGATCAATATGATCCAAAAAAGAGAACACCTAGCAACAGATGGGGCATATACTTCCTAATAAGAAACTTAGTGGAGATAAATAAATTGATTAAGCAACTCCAGGCAACCAGTAAATACCATATGCAACAAGTCATCAGTAAGATCCATCCGCACATCCAAATCCTCCATTTTAGTATCTTTCCCCTCATCATCTGTTGCACCAAGTAAGTTTGATAAACTCACATCTCCACCGCCCTCGTTCATTGGACATAGGTAACTGGTTTCCTGCAACAGGTGGTTGTCCCAATCCCTGCAAGAATATTAATCAATCAGTCTTCATTTTTTGAGTTATTGGCATGCATCTAGGGCATATGACAACTTGTTTATATCAAATTAAAGAGTTAAATTCTATTTTAGGTGAAGCTTTCGAAATTCCAAATGTAAGTAGCTTTAGAAATAATTCTACTCCATGTTAATTCTAACATATTCTTTTTTCTAGAAGAATTATGTGAGAATGTAGTTTCGACAAAACTCAGTGAACTCTGAAACACTCTTGACCACATGTAAAACTGTGCAACACGACAAATAATTTGAGGACTCTTGAGAGTCTTTAAATAGTGACCCGACCCTATAACAACAATTGATCCTCGTAGTTTGGGTTGCTTAAATGAATTCTATATTCATTCTCTACTTTGGCAGACTTCACTCTAATATTCAATAATTTGACTAATTGAAATAAAAAAAATACTATAAATGAAGGTGCAGTAGCTGGTCTTACAGAGAAAAGGGGTTAACTTTGGGCCTTTTACTACAGGTATCACGATCAGAATCCTTTTTCAGCGCTGTTGAGGATGAAGCCTCTCCACTCAACCCCAAATTCAAATTAACATTCAACATTCTCTCACCACTATAATTCTCATTTCTCACCTCCATTTCACTGGATAACCAGTTGATATCAATATCAATCTCCTCATTTCTCGGAACACCAACATCACCTGCAGCGGCCGCATGTGGCCTCACCGCTGCTGCAACATCTTCACCATCAAAAACCCTCCTCCAGTCAAATGCTGAATTTTCATCTGGCAATTCCTCGCCGTTATTCCCCAAAATAGGGTCCCTCATACTCTTGTAGCCCTTCTTATTATCTTCTTCTTCTCCAAAACATAAACAACACCAAATCCTCATACACTCACTCACAACACACCAAGAAAGCAAAAAAATATAAAATAAAACCCAAAATTTTATTAATTTCTGATCTTCAGAAACCCTAGCTCGCGATCTAAAAGATTTCCCCCAAAAAGTTACCCTAACTTTTCAACAAATTACACCAAATGACTCCTTTTTCACAAGAAAACACACAGATTACGTAGTTCAGAGAATCTAATAAATTCTTATTATTAGAATCTTCGACAAACCGGAGAATGGAGTAGCAGAAAACAATAGATATAGAGAGAGAGAAAACAGTGTGAGAAGTGCAGCGAGAGAAAGACAGAGAGATCTGATCGAATCTTTCGAAGGATCGAGAGCTGGTGGTGGTGACGCTTTTCTGGTATTGAGCTTTGGAAAGATCGGCGAAATGGAGATTTGTTGGGAAAAAAATAAAGGCAACGGAGGTACTTCTTTTTCCCCTTCTATATGTCTCTCTCACCACTTTATATCTCGCAAATCAAATAGTTATAGTTAGTACAAGTACAAATATTGACGAGGTGAATTTATGTACTCCTACCTTTTTCTTTTAAGCGTTTGAACATAAAAATAAAAATTGTATAAAAAAAAAAAAAAAAAGTAGTACTAGTATTTATTTTTAAGTTAAATAAAAGTTTAAAATAATATTTAAGAATTGTTTTAGTTCTGAACAATTTTTCAAAATAAAATTCTAACTAAAAATGAAAATTATCTACGGCCAACAGGCAATAAGTAAAATTTTAACGAACTTGTGCTATGTTACTAATTTAACAATTTTTCAAAATAAAATTCTAACTAAAATGAAAATTATTTATGGCCAACAGGCAATAAGTAAAATTTTAGTGAACTTGTGCTATGTTATTAATTTTTATTTTATGGACTCACATATTACTTTATCAATATATTTTATACATACGTATGCTATTTTAAAGGAGCTCATTTTATCATCTAATAAAGTATTAAATATTTGAGGCTAAAATGTAAATATCTATTAGTATGGATTTATTTTAGATAAGTTGAAATTCATGGACCTTTTCTTATTTGAATAGATATCTTTTTTGATATCTTTTCAACCTAAAAAGATATTTATGCATTAAATAAGGATTTGGTCCCTAAGTCAGATGTTACGCTTCTTTTCTTTTCTCTCCATCTTAAAGAAAGAACATCAATAAAAAGTAGTATCCAGACTTAGAAGATTCTGAATTCCTTCAATCAATTCTTACAATGTAACAAGGTTAGTGTTTCTACCATTCTTCTAGATTCATATCACTGTATAATGATTTACTTGCGTTCTTAGGTGAATTCTTTAAAGTTTCCAACAAGTGGTATCAGAGTTCAGTCTAATTAAATCATTAGATGTATTTTCGAATCACGCATGGTGTTATAAATATTTTTGAATGTTTTGAGGTATTTTTATTTATGTGGATAGTTCATTTTGTTTCTGAAGTAATTTTCATTATTTTAATCAAATATGATTGAAAGTTTCTGCTACGTTTTTGTGATTCTTTTTTTTTTTTAATTATCAAGAATAATGATAAAGAATGTTTGGGTTGGTGGTTGTGGAATGTCAAAAAGAAAACTTCTTATTTTTATTTCTAATAAAGATTGAATTAGAAATAAATTGTGATCTTTCTCAATAAAATAGAATGAAACAAGTTTTTATATTGGGAAAGCACTCTGTCATTATTTTGAAAACCTTGATGTTTTAAAATTTTGGACAGTGTTTTTTCCGCAGTTTTCAAAATTATTTGGTACTGCTATTTTAAAACGGAAGGTTGAGAAAATATTTTTATTTTTTATCAGAAACTTTTTTGGTATGGAATAGTTTTTATATTCATGAACTTTTGAAATTTTGGAACCTTTATATTTCAATTTTGAATCCTCATTCATTATCTCTTTCATGGGTCATCAAGCTATATATATTTTCGCTGGGATTTCGCTCGTCACTCTATTATGTGTAGAACACAATTTTTTTTCCTCTTCATTCGTTAGATTGTGCTTCTTGTTTAAGTGAATAAAACTAAAGTGATATGTTGCCAAAGTAATCTCTATTGCGTAAATTTTATTTACTTTGAATATGTAAGCATGTTTTATCTAGCGAAATAATTGTCCCAAAGAAAGATTATTTTGGCCAGATTAATTATGGATAGTCATGAATATGTGATGCATTTAGTAATATCATGCTGGTAATGTGTCTATAACGGCATGTTCCGTCGTTATAGTAAAGTAAGGGCGTAAGTACAATTGACACCCAATTTTGACCTCCTTGTACCTTGCTCGAGCTGTTATTTTACTAATTATTATTATGTTGAATTCGATTTCCTTAACGTATTACTCTTATTTACTAAATAATTCATGTGTTCATCGTTATTTTGGCACTTACTAAACTCGAATACATAATTTATAAAGATATAATCTTATTTTAGTTTTTGCTATTTTATTGTGAGTTTTGTCTAAAATTACCTGACATCGATTTTACGCATAAATATATACATAATTTGGCTACAATTGATTTTATGATAATAATTATTTTTATTATTAACGGTATTGATTATATAATCTTATTTTAGTTTTTGCTATTTTATTGTGAGTTTTGTCTAAAATTACCTGACATCGATTTTACGCATAAATATATACATAATTTGGCTACAATTGATTTTATGATAATAATTATTTTTATTATTAACGGTATTGATTATTCCTGGTATCATTATTATTACTTTCGTTATTTTATAATTATCATTTTTGTTATAATTATTATTTATTGTCATCATAATTATTAGTATTACTTATGAGTATTATTATTATTGTTATTATTTATTATTCTCATGATTATTATTATCATTTTTTTTGTTATGACAATTATTATTATTTCTTTTGTTGTAATTTGTAATCGTTATTATTATTTGATTGTTATCATTATTATTATAGTTATTATTTTAATTATCACAACTATTAGTATTTTTTATGTGCTAAATTGTATGTATAAATAGCCCAAACTACAATGTTCCTCCCAACTTATTTAAATTATAGCCTTCTTTACCCAATTTATTGCAATTTCGACCTAAAATTGAGCCAATTTGGTCTATTTCTAAACTTCAATTTTAATTCTAATTGATCCGAATCCGGGTACCCGCCTGACCCGGTCTAAGTTCAACCTGCATTGAGATCAAATCTCAGCCATTGATCTAATACGATCAACGGCCAAAATCAGCTCACCCATTTCTTTCCTTTTTAATTATACACCCTCCACCCAAAGAACCTAAACCCTAACCCATTTCCACTCCCACCAGTCGCCACCTTCACCACTAAGCCCTCTCTTCCGCTCAACTCTGAAACCACCACTGCTCCGGCTACATCCAGTCGGAGAGTCACCCGAAACTAGTAGTTGCCACCCTCACCCTCAAATAATTTCCCTTCTCTTAACTCCCTCTATTTTTGTCCCGCCACCATCGACGAAATCCCATCGCCGCTGCCTTCACTTATCCGGTGAAACTCCACCATAAACCACCATGAAACAACTAACGCCACCATCTCCCCTTGGCTCTCTCCTTTTTCTCCTCTCACCAGCGAACGCCTCCATCTCTGGCAAGTCGACGAAGACCCACCGCCTCTTCTCTCTCCGATCCTTTCACAAACCCCATACCCCCTTTCTTTCTCTACTTCCCTATCTAAAACCTGAAATACCCAAAGGGTTTTCTGCTTAGTCAAATTGTGGAAAGCTCTGACAAAAAGAACATCGATGCTGCACTCGTTGATATTTGGAAATCACTCTGAAGACCTGGGAAACTCATTCTCCATCCTCCATTCACAATTTACAGATTCAATCCTTCCCCGATATAATCTTTTCAACATTTCTAGCTAACGTGCTCGAAATCAAATTCTGACAGTTCTTTTAGCTCCTGAGCATTGGGTTTGGTCTAGTTGGACCTTCAGTTGAGGCCTGAGAAATTTTGGTGTAGGTTTTGTGTTGCTTTTTCTGTTTTCAGGCCATTTGGAGTTGAAAGTATAACTTTGATCAGCTGTAACACCCCGGAAACTTATTCAGCTTTTAAACTCAGAATCTCAGTAAAATTTCATGTTTCCAGGAATGACAGGTCCAAACCACGGACCGTGGTCTGAACCACGGGTTGTGGAATGGAGCCGTAGGTTGAGCTTGTCAGGTTTAGACTCTAGTCTGAGAATCACGAGTTGGTTCTACGGACCGTAGTTCAATCTACGGCCCATCCTATTAACACGTGTTACCAGACCTGAGGGCTGACTGATTCCCCAGGAACTACGAGTCAAGTCTACGGTCCGTAGTATGAACCACGGACCGTCCTGTAACTCGTAGAACTTGATTCAGAGGATTGCATGTTCCCCAGGAACTACGACTTGGGTCTACGACCCGTGATTCTTTTTACGGGTTCGTCCTGTTGACCCGTAGACTGCCTTCTGTAGCTTGTTCCTTTGGCCGGGAACGACAGATGGAAACCACGAGCCGTGGTTTGGTCTACGACCCATGGAATCCATCTGTGGTCCCTGAAAGTCAACCTTTTCCAGCTTTTTCCTAATTATATCCCAGGGGTAATTTGGTCATTACCTGTAACACCCAAGATATCTAAGCTAGCATTTGCACATCATTCGACCATTTCGTGATAAAAAAAGATTAGTCTCTAATTCGCGCTCCCTAAACTTGAATTTTTGTAACATTTAGGAAGTTGCTTGCCTTAAAGTAAGACGGTATTTTAGGAAATTGTATCTTGGTATTTACGTAAGCTACTACAACTATATTTATCTCTAAAAAAATATTAAATACATGAGATATTTAAAGATTGGGGCAGCCAACTTTAACTTTTTGGGCAGCCACTTTTTCAATTGTTATATATATATCCATGTTTGTGTGTAAAATATTACATCTCCTCTCAAATTTTGGTTCCTTAAGGCTAAGGAAACCCCCTGAGCTCTCTCTCAATCTTATTCCCTCACAAAATTGCCTAGAACAACTTGTTCTTTCAGCTAGAACATAAGACAAGCCCTCTCTTGTGGTAAGTGTGCAAAACTTGTATTTAGAACCTTGTGGTTGTTAGTAATATTATCATATCTTATTGGGTAGAGATCTGTTTTGATTGATCAAATATATTTTGAAAATCCAACACATAGATCTACAAATCTTATGTTTATATCAAAAGCTGGTTTTGCTGTTAAAGGTTCGAAAAAGGGAACGCAATAGAGGGGAGGTTCTGCCCAGTTTTTCTGATTTAGAAACCATCTATGTATAGTTGTTAGTATTTTGAGCATATCTTTTTGTACGAAATATATTTTGTTATGGTTTTTAACTCATTGCGACCCTAAGACATGTACCTACAACTTTTGTGAATACTAAAAAGCTTGGTTTTACCGCTTACCTATTCGAAACTGAGTCATTATACAAGGCAGTTAGGCTGTCCAGATTTACTGTTTTGGGGATTTGGTATGATTTGCACAAACTAGGATGAGTTTTGATATCTATATTGTTCATTTTCACCTGCTGAAATTGCTGAATATTAAATAAATATTTGATTGTGTATTCAAGGTGTTTATACTCTTGTACAAGCTAAAGGAAATTATTTGAGGAAGTTGACGCACTTGTTGGTCTACGATTTAAACTCATCAAGTTGTGGTAGGACTATTTACGTGCTAAGAAGCCAAGGTTTGTGTATAAACTTGAACTTGTACTATCATTGCTTGCTGGAGTATTTTGATTATTTTCTTGAAACTTTCGTTTGCTTTCTCGTGACCTTATATCGACATATTGGTATTTTGAATTATTGTGAGATATTCGTTAATTCACCCACTTGTACGGATTGCTCGATCATTCTGCATTCTTGTTGGGACTTTGTCCTTCTTGTGACAGTGACTATGTCGCTGTATTGGCATGCCTCTTGATTTGGATCTTTGGCCATCTTGACTCTGGATTTGTGGTTCGTCTTAATTATGGAAAACTATCCATTTAGGTATGAACTAGAAAGCCATTTTTAATATAGTTCTTGATTCTCTTGATTATTGGGTTTCAGCCTTACTTGATACAGGGCTTCAGCCCTTCTTGATATTGGATTATACTTTGTGTGACGGCATGACGTACATATTGGGCAAAATTTGTTATTTGACATCTCGGGAGATAGTTCTATAAACTACCATGACACTTGAGCTTTGAATGTCGATTTTGATACTTGTAATATACTTGTATACTTGTTTTTAATTTATATGTTATATTGAGCTGCCAATAATTTAGAAGGGAATTGGAAAAGTCTATGACTCCAAGCCCAAGCTTTATACACCACTAAGTCTTGTTCTTAGCGATAATTGTTTTCTATCGTAGGTGACGCTCGGGAGAATAATTGAAGAGGGCCATTTGAAGTAGACTTTTTGGAGCTTTTAGAAGATCACATTTGCATATAGGCATCTATGTTTTGTAGTAATTTTGGGACTTGTACATGATCCATATGTTGCACTTATATATGTAAATTTTGGAGGCTTATTTTATCATAGTACTGTAAATTGTAAACTTAAATTTGGTATCGTGTTGGCTGTTTTGAGGTGTGTAAACTCAGGTCTTATAATGTATTAAAGTTACATTTTGGTTTGTAATTTGTGAAATGGAAGAAACTAGTGTTTTCTTTAGTATTTGAAAGTTCAAAGATGATGTACAGAATGATCCCGCAGTTGTGTTTAAATAAAAAAAATGATTTTTCATAAGGTACATGCCTGATTATTTTTGAAAGGTCTGCCACCGTGAATTAAAACTCATATATGGTCTTTACTTGGAATTATATGAATTATTAGATGTCAAAATATTATGCCTTTAACTCTTTTCGAACGGGCCTAATTCCGCCATATAAATAAATATAATTAATATGTTTTAAATGGAGTCCATTTTAAATGCTATAGGTATATATTTGTTTTTATTTCAAAAGTGGCATCCTCCCAAGAGGGTCGCTACAAGTGTTGGTATCAGAGCCTTAGGTTTGTGGTTCTAGGACTTCTGTTTGTGACCTGTTAGTACATTTTATCTTTTTAGGACTTCTTAGATAATAATCTTTCTTGCATACCTGGATAATATACTTTGTTTAGTCTATTGTGCGTATGCATCATGTACATGTCCCTAATGCAATGTGTTCTTCCCTTTTGAAGGAATTAAGTTATGGCCTCTTCTTCTAATAGACCAATGGAAGCTGCTCGTGAGGGTTCGGGTAACTCTATTTCCCATCCTAACTTACTAGAAGGGGTTGGAGAGCATCATGCTGATCATAATTACCCTCGTACCATTGGTTCTGAAGTTGGAAACAATCAGGGTGCGAGAGTTGAGCCACATCCTCATATGGATCATAGTGCTCCTGTTATGAACCCTCATTTTCAACAGATGGCTGATTTCTTTCATCACTTGGCTGGAAGAATGCATGAACCCAATGAAACGAACTATGATAAAATGAGAAAAATGGGTGGAGTTGAGTTCGAAGGCAGTGTTGATCCTGCTGATGTTGAACAATGGCTTGACCATATAGAGAGGGTATTTGAGCAACTAGATTGTTCAGATGCTGCCAAATTTAAGTATGTTGTCTCACTGTAATAAAAAGATGCTTATGACTGGTGGGTAAGTGTACCAAATGCCAAAGCAAAACCTCCGGTGCTTACTTCAGATGATTTTGTTAAAGAATTCAGAACAAAGTATGTACCACCTGCTTATTGTGATGCAAAGAAAAAGGAGTTTTTGAACTTAAGGCAATGGGGCACGTCTATTGCTGAGTATCAACAAAAGTTTCTCAGGCTATCTCACTATGCTGGAGGTATTATTAATGAAGAGAAAAATAAGTGCAGGCGCTTTGAAGATGGTTTGAATAATTCCATCCATAAGAATATGGTGATCCTACAACATGAGAAATTTTACAAACTAGTTTCAGCTGCTCTTATTTGGGAAGGAGTTGATAAGGAAGAAGCGAGTAGAAATAAAAACAAATTCAAAAGGCCTAAATCAGATTACGAAGGTCCATCCAAAAAAGGTAGGTTTGATAATTACAGGGCTGGTAGTGCTAACAGGTCAGTTCAACATAAGCAGAATAGATCAGATTTTTCTACAACTAGCACTCCAAATTATGGCAAAGGCAAGACTCGTGTACCCACTTGTGCACAATGTGGGAAGAATCACTATGGTACTTGTAGGAGAGCTTCTGGTGCATGTTTTAATTGTGGGGCCTTTGATCATAAGGTTAAGGATTGTCCAAATCCTAACCCTGCTCCTTCTTTGCATACTGAAGGCTCGGTTCAGAAACCTACTATTAATCCTCCTCAAGGCAATAGAGGTGCAAGATCTAGAAATACACAAGCAGGGGGCCCAAGTGGATCTAATTAAGCTAGTGGGTCAAGAGCAACTGCACGAGCTTATGCCATGAGACAAAGGGATGAACAAGATAGACCAGATGTGGTTGTCGATAAATTTCACTTATTTGGCTTATGTGTTATTACATTATTTGATCCTGGTTCTATACACTCATATATCTGCTCATCACTTGTTTTTTCTGAAAATGTGAAATCAGTGAGACTTAGCTATGATGTGCTTGTCGAAAGTCCTTTGGGTCATCAGGTATGGATTGGTTTCATGGATTGGTTTCATGCTTGTTATGCTTCGGTTGATTGTCGTACTCGGGTTGTCAGTTTCAAGTTTCCAAATGAACCCGTCTTAGAGTAGAAAGGTAGTCCCCTTTCCTCGAAAAGTCGTTTCTTATCTTATCTTAAGGCTAGGAAGATGATTTCCAAGGGTTATGTTTATCATATAGTTTGAGTTATGGATACGGAGTTCGAAACCCCATCCCTTCAATCTGTTCCTGTTGTGAATGAGTTTCCAGTAGTGTTTCCCGAAGATTTGCCCGGAGTCTCTCCCGAGCGAGAAATCAACTTTGGGATAGATCTTCTTCCAAATATGATTCCTATCACTATTCCTCCATATAGAATGGCTCCTGCAGAACTTAAAGAGTTAAAAGATCAGTTGAAGGATCTTCTTGATAAGGGTTTCATCAGGCCTAGCATCTCTCCATGGCGTTCCCCCATTTTGTTTGTGCGAAAGAAAGATGGTTCCCTCAGAATGTGTATTGACTATCGCCAATTGAACAAGGTCACAATTAAGAATAAGTATCCCGTTCCTAGGATTGATGACTTGTTTAATCAGCTTCATGGTGCTAGTTTCTTCCCCAAGACGATCTTAGATCCGATTATCATCAGCTTTGTGTTCGAGAGTGTGATATTTTGAAGACAGCCTTCAGAACTCAGTATGGTCATTATGAATTTGTTGTGATGTCTTTTGGCTCTAACGAATACTCCTGCAGCTTTTATAGATTTGATGAACCGTGTGTTCAAGCAGTATTTGGATATGTTTGTGATTATTTTCATTGATGATATTCTTATCTATTCTTGGAGTGAAGAGGAGCATGCAGACCATTTGAGAGTGGTGTTGCAAACTCTCAAGGACCGGTAATTATTTGCTAAGTTTAGCAAGCGTGAGTTTTGGATGTAGTCTGTGGCTTTTTTGGGTCACATTGTGACGAGATGGTATTCAAGTTGATTCCCAAAAGATTGAGGCAGTAAAGAACTGGCCTAGACCCACTTCCCCGTCTGATATTAGAAGCTTTTTGGGTTTGGCTCGTTACTACAAGAGATTTGTGAAAGGGTTTTCTTTCATTGCTGCCCCTTTGACTCGATTGACTTAGAAGAAGGTGAAGTTTCAGTGGTCTGATCCATGTGAGAAGAACTTTCAGGAATTGAAGACTAGATTGACCACCGCTCCAGTGTTGGCTCTACCCGAGGGCCTAGATGACTTTGTTATGTATTGTGATGCTTCTAGGATTGGTTTGGGTTGTGTCTTGATGCAGCGTGGTAAAGTGATTGCTTATGACTCTAGACAACTTAAGACTCATGAGAAGAACTACCCTACTCACGATCTTGAGTTGGCAGCCGTGGTCTTTGCTTTAAAGATTTGGAGACATTACTTATATGGTGTGCATGTGGATGTTTTCACCAATCATAAAAGTCTTCAGTATGTGTTCACTCAAAAGGAATTGAATTTGCGACAAAGGATATGGCTTGAGCTCCTTAAGGATTATGATATGAGTGTGCTTTACCATCTGGGTAAGGCCAATGTTATGGCGGATGCACTTAGTAGATTATACATGGGTAGTGTGTCTTCAGTCAAAGACGGGAAGAAGGAATTGGTTAAGGAGGTTCACAGGCTTGCTCGGTTGGGAGTTTGCCTTATGGACTCGACATAAGGTGGTGTTATTGTTCAGAATGGTTCCGAATCATCTTTAGTAGCTGAGTGAAGGCAAAGCAAGACAGTGACCCTATTTTGCTTCAGCTAAAGGGTGCGGTCCATCAGCAAAGAGTTGAGGTTTTCTCCCAAGGGGGAGATGGTGTGCTTCGTTATCAGGGTCGATTGTGTGTGCCAGATGTAGATGGGTTTAGACAACACATTTTGACTGAGGCTCACAATTCAAGATATTCCATTCACCCCGGTGCTACTAAGATGTATCGTGATTTTTAGGAAGTCTATTGGTGGAATGGTATGAAGAGGGACATAGCCGGTTTTATGGCTAAGTGTCCCAACTGTCAGCAAGTGAAGGTAGAGTATTAGCGACTGGGTGGCATAATTCAGGATATTAACCTTCTTACTTGGAAGTGGGAAGCAATCAATATGGACTTCATTACTGGGTTGCCTCGTACTCGAAGGCAACACAATTCGATTTGGGTGATTGTCGGTCGGATGAAAAAGTCATCCCACTTCTTGGCTGTTAAGACTATTGATTAAGCGGATGATTATGCCAGACTCTGCATCCGAGAGATAGTCCAACTGTATGGTGTCCCATTGTCCATCATTTCAGATAGAGGTACTCAGTTTACTTCTCAGTTTTGGAGATCGTTTCAGAGAGGTCTTGGTACTCAGGTTAAGCTTAGCATAAATTTTCACCCTCAGACAGATGGCCAGGCAAAGCGTACCATTCAAACTTTGGAGGACATGTTGAGAGCTTGTATGATTGATTTCAAAGGTAATTGGGATAATCACTTACCTCTTATCGAGTTTGCCTACAATAACAACTTTCACTCTAGCATGATGGCTCCTTATGAGGCACTTTATGGCCGGAGGTGTAGATGTCCTATTGGTTGGTTTGAGGTAGGTGAGGCAACTTTGATTGGTCCCGATTCGGTTCATGAGACTATGGACAAGGTTCATCTCATTAGGTAAAGGTTGAAGACCGTTCAGAGTCGACAAAAATCACATGCAGATGTGAGAAGAAGAGAGTTGGAATTTGAAGTCGATGATTGGGTTTTTCTCAAAGTGGCACCCATGAAGGGTGTGATGAGGTTTGGCAAGAAAGGGAAGCTCAGTCCCTGTTTTGTAGGTCCTTATCAGATTCTGAAGAGAGTTGGTAGCGTTGCTTATGAGTTGGATTTGCCAATAGATTTAGAAGCGGTTTATCTGGTTTTCCATGTTTCCTTATTGAAGAAGTGTGTTGGTGATCCAACCTTGATTGGTCCTTTGGAGGGTGTAGGGGTGAAGGACAGTCTCACTTATGAGGAGGTTCCCATGGAGTTCCTTGATCTTCAGATCCGGAGGTTGAGAAACAAAGAAGTCGCTTTGGTAAAAGTTCTTTGGAGAAATTAGCTTGTTGAAGGAGCTACTTGGGAAGCGGAATCAGCCATGAAATCCAATTATCTTCATCTCTTTCCTTCTGACACCGTTTAAGCTTGAGGCAATAATTTACTCCTTCGTATGTCCCTCTTACCCTACTCCACTAGTTCTTCTTATGATCCTAGCATACATTCATGTTTTCGAAGTTGATTCAGTCATGTTTCAAGTTGAAAAGCTTAGTTTTCATGTTTACTCTTCAAATTTTATGTATTGTTGATTGGTTAGGTTGTTTTCTCTTCAGTTTTCCCTTGCTTAGTCTTTATTCGAGGACGAATGATTCCAAGGGGGAGATATTGTAACACCCCGAAAACTTATTCAGCTTTTAAACTCAGAATCTTAGTGAAATTTCATGTTTCCAGGAATGACGGGTCCAAACCACGGGTCGTGGAATGGAGCCGTAGGTTGAGCTTGCCAGGTTCAGACTCTGGTCTGAGAACCACGAGTTAGTTCTATGGAATGTAGTTCAATCTATGGCCCGTCCTGTTAACTCTTGGTACCAGACCTGAAGGCTGACTGATTCCCCAGGAACCACGAGTCAAGTCTACGGTCCGTATTTCGAACCACGGATTGTCCTGTAACTCGTAGAACTTGATTCATAGGATTGCATGTTCTCAAGGAACTACGACTTAGGTCTACGACCTGTGATTCTTTCTACGGGTCCATCCTGTTGACCTGTAGACTGCCTTTTGCAGCTTGTTCCCTTGTCCAGGAACGCCGGATGGAAACCACGAGCTTGTGTTTGGTCTACGACCCATGGAATCCATCCGTGGTCCCTGAAAGTCAACTTTTTCCAGCTTTTTCCTAATTATGTCTCAGGGGTATTTTAGTCATTATCCACCCTTTTAACTCCTAAATGAGGCCATTTTGACTATTTCTAGAAGGGTTTTCACCCTCATTAGCCTAAGTCCCTTCACAAATCTTCATTCATCTACCAAAAAGGAAAAGAATTCTCTCAAGGTCTCAAGCTCCAAGTTCAAGTCTCCTAGTCTTTTCAATTTCAAGGGTTAGCTTCAATCAAGGTTAGCTTCAATCAAGGTATGTGGGTATTCAATAATGGGTTTCTTTCATCCTTGTGCCCAAAACCCTAAATTCTTATTTTGAATTATGAACTTGTGAAATAAGGGTTTTGATCTAAATTGGGGAAAAGTTATGGGTCTTCTTCCAAGGCATTAATTCATGATTTCTTATTACATATCTATGATTTAATTAAAGTTCCTCATTTGATTTCAAAAGCCCATATGATATTGATGAATTTTAGCATATTTTCATTGAATTGCATCTCTTCAAGTAAAATTGGTATGTCTAGGTAACATGACCTCTATTTTCGTGAAATTGCATGCCTAATTCTTCAAGTTATGATATTAGAAAGGAAAGTATATTTTGAATTATGGTTTTTCAAAGCTTTAAAATTCATGACTTGTGAATTGCATGACATTAGATATGTCCTTATGCTTTTCCAACAGTTTTGGACATTAGATATGTCCCTATGTTTTATGAAAGCTTTGGCATCCAGATATGTCTGCCTAAGTTATGAACAGTTTTGACATCAGATATGTCGTAAGTACTATGAGATATATATATATATATGTTTTGGGAGTAGTATTAGCACCGAGTTGGACAGGGTCAGAGTACCCTTAGTCCTAGAACTACGTGCCCCCATAGGTTTTAAGTCCTCTCAGTTGGGCATCAAATTTAGTGATCACGCCATAGTCATGCCTCTATACCCTGGCAAGATATATTGGGTCTTTTCGATGGGGCGTATACATTGGATTTCATGTAGCTCACATGGTCTATGTTGGTTAGAAAACCTCCCATAGAAACAGTATCAGGTTTTAAAGTGCATTGACTCTTTGCCTTCAGATTTCGGGACCCTTATGATTACTATGTTATTTGTACAATTTGTTTTGGCATCATATTGAGTCTCTTGCATTTCAGTTTACACTCATTGCATGACTTTAGCTTTACAAGTTAATCTAGCATGTTTACCTCAAATTCCTGTTTATCTCATATATTCAATACATCCTATAGTACTGACGCATATTGCGCTGCATCATTTGCGCTGCATCCATTATCATGCATATAAAAAGATTTTCTACATGATTTTTATTACGTTTTTGGCATCGGGCCTACCTTTATGATTTTCTAAATCTTGCATGGCTTCGGGGGGTAAAATGGTTATGAAACGGTTTGGTACTATTTTAATGGATCTTTTTAGGGTAAGAAAAGTTAAAAGAGAGAGTTATCACAGTTTTCCTATTCATATTAGACCCGGTTGAGTCGTGGTGCTGGATTTACTTTGTTATTGATGAGAAATGATATTAGACTCGGTGAGACCAAGCACCAAACTTGTTTTTCGACTGTTTTAGACCCGAATATACCCGGGCACCCTTGAAAGGGGTTATTGAGATTCATTTCATAGACTTAAACCTGGAGGGAATCCAGGCATGCATTTCTGAGATTTGACTACTGGTTTGGATCTGGTGGCACTTCAGATAGTTATTTTGAGGTCTGAATATAGTATGTGGTCTACGAGTAGACCTCCATAGACCCTGTTATTCTGGACCAAGTGCTACGGGTCGAGGGTGACCAGAGGGAAGGGTGTACAGTGGAGTAGAGGTACTCGGTAGAATTCCTTCAATGGATCCTGCCTTTATTGGACCTTTGGGGTACCAGAGGGGGTAACATACGACACTGTTGTTACACTTAGTTTGGCATACCATATCATACCATTCATTTGTGTGAGGTTCCACTCTCGTTTGTTGTTTGCTGTGTGTACGCTCCGGTAGTATGGGATGTCAGAGGGTTTGTCTTCACTTGGCTGTGTTCCTCGAGTGTATGGGTGCCCGCTGGGACTGTAGATAGACTTGCTATTACTTTACTGAGCTCTATGATTCCTTAAGCTGAATTCCTATTGTAACTTGATATTGGAACTAGTATTATGTGGTTGGGTTTGGTTTTACTCCTATGTTTGAGCATGCTATTGTTACTTTGCTTCCCCTCCTTCTCTCTTTAATTGAAGTTGCAGGTATACCACCAACTTTCTAAAACTTCTTATATTTACTGTTATCCCAGGTGCGTCTTTTCTTACCATCGCATGTGCCTGTAGTATATATCCTATTTGCTAGCCTTGTATGTCATTTATGTTGTCTTTCTTCTTTGCTAGCTTCTGTGTGCTTCTTCGTTGTTTTTGGTGACTGTTTGTTTCTATTCTATTTATTACTGCTCTTTTATCTTATATGTGCCAGTCGGCCTAGATACCTACTAGGTACCGATTGCTTAGGAATTGGTGCTCATACTACACTCTGCATCTTCTGGTGCAGATCCTAGTGTGGGCCATCACCATTAGCTCATTCGAGACTCGTGCGAGGAGCTTTTGGACACTTCAGACTAAGGGTGAGCTCTTGACGATCGGAGCTTAGCTTTAGTTTATCTTTTGTATTATGTACTCTGTTACTACTCGGAGACATTTGTGTTTATATTATTTTGGACCCTTTGTACTCCTTATATGTAGTTCCATCTCTATACTGTGATACCAGGTTTTGGAGTTTTGTTTAGCTTTTGCATATATTGTTATATATTCCTGTTATCGACTTTCTTCATCTTATTTCCCTTTCTTCCGCTTATTTAGACTGTTCTTTTGCTTATTTGTTAGATAGTAGCCCATTACTAACCGTTCTGGGCTACGAGAATTGATTTGTCTACTGGGGGGTCATAGGTGCCATCATGACCGAGAAATTGGGTCGTGATAATACCCTCTCTTTCTTTCTCTGCTTCCCCATCTAAAACTTGAAATACCCAAAAGGTTTTCTGCTTTGTCGAAGAGAACATCGATCTTGTGCTCATCGATATTCGAAAATCATTTTGAAGACTTGGCAAACTTACTCCCCATCCTCCATTCACAATTTGTAGATTTAATTTCATCTTCAGTATAATATTTTTGGGATTCATTGTGTGTTTGATTAATTACTCTCTTATCTAGTTTCACAATTTTTTTTTAAAATTTTTTGGTGTTAGTGTGAACTTAGTGATTAAGTTTTGGTTAATACTTGTCCGTTCATGCTCCTATGTGCTCGTATGAATATCCCTAATCTTATAAATGATGTTTAGCTTTAGCTTTTGACTGTGAATAATCTCGATTAATTACTTTCCCTTCTGACGTGTGTTTATGATAGCTTCTTGGTGATCACATTATGGCAGTTTGGGATTTTGTTCTTGTTTTAATGGGTTTTCAAATGTGTGACAGCTTTGAACTTTGTTTGTTTTGGTAAGATTGACTGGTTATGTGTTAGAATTGGTTTTGCTTACATTATTGATCAATTTTCCTTCCATTTTTATTTCCTTAAATCATCAGGAAAGCCTGTAGTACTGGCCTATTTTTGGTAAGGTTTGATAACCTTGGTACTTGATTTATATTGGTAAGCTCTTGATTGATTCAGTGCACATTAATTTTTGACCTTCCTTCTAAGTCTGGACAGATTTAGTGCTTGCATATTTATGGTAAACTTAGTATGATTTTTCTACCACTAATTGATTCTACTGATTTGTTTAAGGAAAATAACTTTTTTAATTGATTTTTGAAATATTCTTTCTTCTGATTTTACTTGTAGATCACCCCTATAAAAACAGTCCCCCTTTTCATTATTTTCTCAGACTTTTACTCACAATCACTCTCATATTTTAAGAACTATCTCCTCTGTGAACAAGTTTGTTGATTTCTAAGTGTTAAATTTTGAATCTCTCTTGTTATGTTTTGCAAACATGTATGTCTCTTAACTTGTGTACATCTAAACCTATGAGTGTGATAGAAAGCATGACTATAGGTGTTTAGAGCTAATGACTTCTGCCTATTTGCATTATTGATATAAATCCCGTTATTTATAATAAATAGTCTTATGTTGATTGTATATTGGTTTACATGACAATGAATTTGCTTTGTGTTGCCTCGTTACGCATTTGTTTTGAATAGAGGGTCTTTAATGCATCCTTTACCCCTTGACATGGGAAATGCCTAGGACCCTTGAGGTTCTCATGAAACTTTGCCATGTCAGGGAATAGTATTAGAGATTGCTATGGGCTCATCCAGGATTTTGTATGTTTGTGTTGGTGTATATGATATGTTCTTTGCTAGCAGATGGGTCGTACAGTGAAGAGTTGCCTGGGATTTGGAAGTCTTCAAAGACTATTAGTTTTTATTAGTTCTATTTTTTTTCTTATTTATTCATGTGGTCTGTAATAATATTGTATAAACATCGATAACAAATGAAAGATCTAAGGGCTGCTGTGGGGGATGGGCAAACTATGTGCTACCTGCTTTTATGTTATACTTGATAATATGATTTGGTCTGAAGACGTTTGCTTGATAAGTTCCATATAGAAATCATGCCTACAGGTATTAGTTAAACTCTAGCATGTATAATTTGCTAATCTAATATTTAGATACCATGTTAATAGGTTTAATTCATAATTTCTGGCGTGCTCACAGTAATCTTGCATATCGAAAATCCTGTCTATAAGTCTTACACACAACTTTGGATCTTGCTTTTAGTTATTTGTAATTTTTGCATATTAATCAATTGAAATAATTAGTTATCTTGCCTATAGGATTAAATCTGTTTTAGCATATTATATGAACTAACTATCATGCATATAGGATTCAAGTCTATTCAGTATGTAAAACCACTTCGTTATCATGCCTATAGGATTTAAATGAGTTTTAGCATGTCGAATCAGTTAGATAGCGTGCCTATAGAACCTGGGCTACTCCCTGGTCCACAGGCTGCTGATCTGAGATTAACTCGGGCCCAATCTCGACCTCAGGAGCTCTAACTGGTGTTGCTTCTTGGGCACATCCTCGACCTCTACCTCTATGACCACCCCGACCCCTAGTGGGAGTCAGGTGAGCTGGTGTCAGAGGCTCGCCCTCATCGGCTATTGAAGATCTCATATGAGCCATCTGTGGAAGAGTGAATTAGAACAAATAAGATTCCAGGAAACCATCTAGGATAATATGCACGATATAGAACCAAAAACAAATTCATGTTTCCTAAAATGCTACTATAGCCTCCCGAAGATAGGGTACGAACATCTCTGCCCCAATCTATAGGAATCTACTAGATATTTGCTCCTTTACCAATGACATTGGTGAACCTAGGCTCTGATACCAAGCTATCACAACCCAATTTCTCAGGTCATGATGGCACCTACAATCCCCTGTAGGAGAACCAATCCCCGTAGCCTGAAACAGTTAGTAATGGGCTACTATGAAGCGAAGCACATACAAGAAAGAGTAATAAGCGGAAGAATGTAAAGAAGACATAAAAGAGAAGACAACCTGATATAATATATATATATATATATATATATATATATATATATTATATATATATATAGTACTATATATATATATAATATACGAAAGCTAAACCATCCCACGACATGGTATCATAATATAAAAACCACTACTAAATATATACAGAGTACAAGAGGGTACAAAATAAGAATATACAACCATCTCTAAAAAGCAAAAGAGTACATAGAGCCAAAGAAGAGATAAATCCAAGCCCTGGTCATCAGGAGCTCACTCTGTCTCGAATGTCCTAAAAGCGCTGTGCTAGTCTCCGTGCATCAACGGTGATAGCTTACACTCATATCTGCACCAGAAGATGCAGAAGTGTAGTATGAGCACCAATTGTGAAGGAATGGGTACCAGTAGGCATCATAGGCCAACTTAGCATATATAAGATATAAAGCAGTAAGTAGCAGACAAGAAATAGAAGGTCATAGAAATAAATAGAGGAAAACACACAAAAGCTAGCAACATATAGAAGGCAAGGAATACAGAAGATATATCACAGAAATGGGTGAAGGAGTAGAGAACACACCTGGATCCTTGCAATAACAATATATACAGAGAGTTTAGTGAACATGGCGGTATACCAGTAACCTCAAGTAAAGAGAAGGAAGGAAAAACAACTAAACATAAACATGCTAATATTACAATCCACAAGGTAAGGATGATATGACAATCAACAATGTGTACTACAATATGAGCGAGTAAACTAATCTACCTATAGTCCCAACGGGTGCCCATACACCTGAGAAATATATACAAGTGAAAACAAACCCTATACCATCCCATACTACCGGAGCATACACTCAACAAACAGCAAACAAGGGTGAAACTATACAAAAAATGTAAGATATGATATAAAATGCCAGGTGGTACCGTATGCACCTCCTCTGGTGCCCATAAGCCCAATAGGTAGGACCCATAAAAGGCTTCCCCTATATACCTCTACTCCCCCGTGTACCCCTTCTCCATCACTCTTGGCCCACAACCCCTAGTCCAGATCGACAAGGTCCATAGAGGTCTCCGAGACCACATACAAACTCTCAATATCAATAATTGTGCCCAAAATCTATTCGGGTCTAAAATTAATAAAAAATCATGTCTAGCACTCCAGCCCAGCCGAGCCTAGTATTGTACCAAATCAATGGAAAGCAAGTCTAGCACTTTGACCCAGTTGAGTCTAGTATCAATCCAAAAATCAGTAGAAAACATGTCTAGCACTCAGGCTCGACCGAGTCTAGAATCAGTGTGAAAACCCATTACAAATCTCGTTTGTCTCAGAAAATCCATAAAACTATTTGAAACCCATTTATTACCCTTTTATAATAAAAAATGGGCCCTCGAGGACATGCAAAGTTTAGAAAATAGGTGATAGTTAGGCCCGCAGCCATAAAAGTAGTAAATCAATGGAGGAAACCCTTTTTTCATGATAATAATGATATGCTCGAGTATAGTCAATATCCCAACCGCTCACAATCAACCTACAGGCCCTACACAGGCTTAATCCACTATATAGCACAGATAACCAGCTCATAAATCATAAATATATGTCTGGGACTCACAGACATTTCCCAAATCTTGCCATCTATGGTCCAAAGGTGAATACTAAGGCCACACAGGGCCACATGGAGTAATACTACAAAACAAGTTCAAATATGAAAGCCAACATAGGAAATAAGAACGAACAGGAAGAAAGCGGACAAGGTCTCGGGTGCCAACCTAGTAAACCCAACCCAAAGATGCTAGATAGTACAATTATATTCTATATATGCAGTCTAAAGTGGGTAAGCCATAACCCAGCATCCGACGAATAGATGCTGCAAAGCCGTTGCTTGAGCTAGAATTTCTCCGAGAAGCCCTGAATAGCACTCAAACTATCATAAATATAATCTATGCATCAAAACAAAGCTAACAATACCCATAATGTTAGTAATTTAGCTGGGTCAAAATCTAGGTCAAACGCAGGCCCGTAGGCCCTGCAACCCAAAACTAGAAATGAAAACTTCCACGAGGTTCTCGACATAGCCAGGAACACATGCTCAAAGTTTGAGCCAAATTCAGGAAGGGAAAGGGCCTAAATTAGCCCGGAGATGAAGAGGGATAAAAAATGCAAAACCTTTAGTTAATCAAGAATAAAATGGAGAATTACTTACCACGGAGGAAGGGAACAAGGTCAACAAGGTGAAACCCGTACCTCAATGAACAATTAGACACACCAAGAAGCTAAAACACAAGAATCAACCCCCAAGCTAAGATAAGAAGCATCAATGGAGGTTTAGCCAAGGCTATGGAAGAATTGGAGAAGAGGAACTTGCCAAATCAGAGATGGAAATGATAAAATCCTCTAATTGATGAACTCCCACAGCTAGGATATGATTTTGCACAAGTTTTAAGTGAGTGAAAAGGTTTAGAGTGAGAGAGGAAATGAGAAATGAAGCTGAAAATTTGAGGAAACCAACTTTTATAGTGCAGGTCACAGACCAGTGCGATCGCAGTCCCCAGGCGCGATCGTGCTGAAGGAGAAACATGGGCACCTGCGTGATTGAAGTGCTAAGGTGAGATGGCGCTAAAGGGGAAAAGTACCAGGGGTGCGATCGCAGTGACCCTGAGCAATTATGCTGAGCACTGCTCAATTGCAGAAAATTTATAATTAAAGAAAACTCCCATAGGGGTTCCGAGCACAAGAAACTCGATACATTCAAACCAAATATGTACCTAGAGTGGAAACGACATTCCAGACTCAACATAATTGACAAAACTTCCATATGAGGTCGTTTTAATGAAATGTTGACCCAAGTTAACTTAAGTTAATTCCAACCAAATACCCAAAATGAGCACGGCTCACCCGAGACCCCAACCAACCACCTACCTAATCTAAACTAAATATTCTAGAGTTGATAGAACCATCGAATCTCAAATCCAATTCTCCGATCATCGAAAGTTGACTAAAGTCAAACTGTAATAACCCTCTAGGTCATTTTCTGTTTTTCATGCTTTTTTGGCATTTAAAGCATTCTCTCGGTGGATATAGGTCATTTATAACTTGACAAGACTGATGGCTTAGTGCCTGAGTCATTCATTAGGTTCTTATGACCATTTCCCTATTTTAGAACTTGAACTTAGAAAATCTTGGACTTCGGTCAACTTTCTTGGTAAATATGCTCAGAACTGAATTCTGATAGCTCCATTGGCTATGGAGTGGGTAATTTGGTCAAGTGGGACCCTCGATCTGGGTCTTGGTGCTTTTGTTTTGGTTTTGTGTTGTTTTCTGTATTTTCAGGCTAGTTTGGCTTTTGGGGTTGCCTTTGGTCAACATTCAGAGAAGACAACCTCGGATGAAAATTCTGCCAGTATTGTTAGCTCCAGAATGTCAACTTTGGTCTAGAAGGACCTTTGGTTTGGGTCCCTAGGCTTTCAGACTTGTATTTAGCCCTTGGGTTAAGTTTTGGAAAAGTTGGCCAAAAGATAGTTTTGGGCGTGGGGCCCGTTTTTAATTAAAATGACCTCCGTTGGAATTTTTGTCAATTCTATTGAGTTTGGAATATCATTTTTAGTTGAATAGATCAGCTCATTTTTGTTCGTGGGACCCCGGATGCATTCTCGGGGGTCCATCCATTTCTAAGTTTGGCAAAGCTTGGCATTTTCAGTAGTTGTTGCTGGTATGGCGCCATGGAGGGCGCCTGGCTGCACCTGCGCTGGCCTATGCACGTCTATGGTTCTATGGGCGCTATGGCCGCACCACTCCTGCGGTGCCTTGGCATTGTGGCGTGCCAGCGCCTGCGCGTGCATGGGCGCTGGCAGCTATAAAGCTAGCCACTTCACAAATTCCAGCTCTTCTCCAACACTTTGCAACTCGATTTCCCCCCCATTAAAATAGCTCACAACCTCCATATTCCTTCTTGTTCATCCCATAGCTTGGTGGTCTTCATATTTCTAGTCCGTGGTTAATCCGTGTACGTTAATTTGGTAAATTTCTGCCTCCAAAATCCTTAATTCTCTATTTATTCTTCTTTGATCAAGAGGACTTAAGGGCTATTTTGGGCCTTGAAATGAGTCCCGTTCGCACTCAACTTTTGGATATGGGTTCTTTATCCCATTGAAAACATAATTGCAATTTTTGTTTTCTATTTCATTGTGCGAGCCCCGAGGGTAATTTTCCAACCTGATTTCTGGCCTGATTTTTCCATATAGTATTATTGGTGTCATTCTTCTCGTCTTGACACTTGGATTTTGTTCTTGATAGAGTTGTAGCTTTCTAAGGCTATTTGGAAGGGGAAGGCACATGAGCGACGGTTCATATTTTTAGTTTGTCCCCGAGGTAGGTTATGGTTTACTTCCTAGACTGTGTTTACTTAAGTTTTCTATCGTATATATTACTGGAATGTTAGGTTGGATATTTAGGTAAAAATAGGCTTAATTCATGTAAATTGTATTATATTGGCCATTTTGGATTGTAGATTAGAATATTTTACTGTTATTCTTAGTTTAGGAGCTTGTAGTATCACCGTGGCTAGCCTAGAATCCTTAGTATGCTTTTAGGAGATTTTAGAGGTAGGGTTGATGCTTGTAGTGGTTTCTGTAGTTATTTTCCGCTATTTCTGCTTTAATGGTTGGTTATGTGTAACTGTGGACCCGAGGTCATAACTTGGATTTAGATGAAATTTACAAGTCAGTTCTCTTGGTTGAAGGGTATTTTTCCCTGTTTTGCCTTGTTGTGTGCTATATTATCTGAACAGGGAAACTACATGCTCATATTGCATTCTCATGTCTATCGGTACAAAAAAGAAAGATTTCCGTGGCTTTTTTTGTTCCAAACTTTAGATTTATTGGGTTGTCATGGTTTTTGAACTTTTAAAGGAATTATCTCGAGTATTTACTAGTTTTGGAAAGAAAAGGAAAAATACTACTTTTATGCATTTATTGATAAGATCGATGTTCATTTCTGGGCGCCCGGATGCACTATTTTTGGGTTTTACATTTATGCATTGTTAATAAGCTCGATGTATATTTATGGGTACCTCGATATGTTATTTTTGGGTTTTACTTCCATGCAGTTGTTGATGAGCTTGAGGTTAAATTCCGGGCACCCCGGGTATTGGATACTGGGTTCTTACTCTATTATGCTATTATATCCTCATATATCACATCATCTCTCATTGCATTGCATTGGCTTAGGCGTACTTGGTTTGTTGGTTGACTGGGATTGCGTTTGTTATTTGTTCCTTCTTATTGGTTTTGTTGGTTCTATTTTTTGATTTTTTAACTAAATTTAGGTGGATCTCTGTAAATTGCTTACTTTCCTGTAATTTAAATTATATATTATCTTTCTGCGCTCGGCCGACCTATGATTCTTACTGGGTACCCATTATTTTGGTACTCATACTACATTCTACATCTTTTTCTGATGCAACACCTAGTACGAGCCATCCCCGGTTATCCTTCTATCATTCGAGGCCTGTTGCAGTTTGGATCGCGGTGAGTTTCCAGCATCTTGGAGACTTTACATGCTTTCCATCTTGTATTTTTTGTCTATATTTTGTATTTTGGATAGACAGAGCTACTCCATTCTTTAGACGCTCTTGTACTGGTGACACTAGGTCCTTGTTGGTTCTCGTGTATGTTTTGTCTTCTTGGTCAATTTAGGTCCATCTTTTGTATATGTAGTATAGTTGGTATGTATATATGCTAACAACCCTATTTCTTGTTTATATTTATATCTTCCACTTTTCTTACTTAAATTGCTTTAATTGCCTTCTGCATTATTAGGTTTGGCTTGCCTACTGAGGGTTATGTAGGCGCCATCATGGCCCAGTTTTGGGTCATGACAAAGTGATATCAGGGCTCTAGGTTCATCGGTCTTGCTAGTACAAGAGCAAAGTGTCTAGTAGAGTCTTGTGGATCGGTACAATAATGTTCGTATCTAATCTGCGAGAGGCTATAGGACATTCCTAGGAAATATTCCATCTTGTTTGATCCCTTATCATGATTCCTTTACTTGATCAACTTCTAAGTATCTCTGTTTCACTCCTTCACAGATGGTTTGAATGAGACCAGCAACGGGTGAGGACGAGGCCCCTACACCTACAGTTAGAGCCCCAGCTAAGTGATGGGGTAGAGGTCAACCCAGAGGTCGAGGTAGGGTTCAAGCTGCAGTGCCAGCTTGGGCCTAGGCTAGGACACTTTCATAAGGGCATGAGGTCAGGGTTGAGGAGGTTCTGTTTGAGCCAGAGGGTGTGGGGCCAGCCAAGCATCCGATAGGTTGCGTGGCTACTCCAGTGCTATAGGATACCTTAGTTACGTTAGTTGGGTTTCTCGAGGGTATGACTCCACCAGCAGCTTCTCCCCATACTATGATTAGTTCCTAGGCTAAAGACGAGGCTCAGACTTCAGCTCAGGCAATAACACATGGTTTAGGAGCACAACCTACTGCTACGGCTCCTAGATTAGAGGTATTTCCAGTACCTATAGTTGTTCCACCTATTCCAGCTAGGCCTGTTATGTCTTCTGAGGAGCAGAAGATGCTTGGTAGGTTTCTGAGATTGGGTCCTCTGAGGTTTTCAGGTGCTTCTAGGGAGGATGCGCACGAGTTTCTGACTAGCTGCTAGGAGAGATTGCATAATTTGGGGTTAGTTGAGTCGCATGGAGAAGACTACACTGTATTTTAGTTGGATGGTCCAGCAAAATAATGGTAGAGGTTATATGTAGCTTGTAGACCAGCCGGGTCACCTTCGCTTACTTGGGCATAGTTCTCCACAGCTTTTCTGGAGAAGTATGTACCACGTAGCATGAGAGAGCAATAAATGGATTAGTTTGCTAGGATAAAGCAGGGCTCTATGTCTATTTCGGAGCATGAGATTCGCTTCCATCAGTTGGCTAGGAATGCCACTATGATTCTGCCCACCGAGCATGGGAGGGTGCATCGCTTTGTTCGAGGGTTGACTCTACAACTCAGATTGGCCACAGAGGGTATGGTGGCATCTGGTCAGTCTTTTTTGGAGGTAGTAGACCATGCCCATACCATTGAGGGTGTACTTCATAAGGCCCAAGGGGGCAGGGATAAGAGGCCCATCTATCAGGGCAATTTCAGTGATACACATGCTCGTGGTAAAGGCTACTATTGTAGGGGTCAACATCAGTAATGGTTCCAATCGAGCCAGCCTGTTCAGGCATCATTACAAATTGCTGATGGTCAGAGTATCCAAAGTATTATTCCTGCTCCCTGGGGTGCTCATTTAGGGTCTACAGGTTATGGTAGTCATTTTGATTTAGCCAGGTTTCCACAGCAAGGTATGTATGGCAGGGTTTATTATGAGTGTGGTGAGATAGACCACTTTGCTAGAGAGTGTCCATTAGTACCATACAAAAATGTGACATGATCAGATAGTTCAGGCCCCCAGGGATCCAACACCACCAGCTAGAGGTAGTTCATAAGGTAGTAGAGGTGGTTCCTAAGGTACTAGAAGTGGTCCTCAGTCTGGTAGGTTAGGTGGTCATAGTCGCTAGAGCCATATGTATGCACTTTCATGCCAGACAAAGGCCGAGGCTTTTGATGCTATCATCACAGGTACGATCTCCATTTGTCATCAGTCTACTTCTTCTTTGTTTGATCCGAGGTCTACATTCTTCTATGTATCTACTTATTATGCTACTCGTATGGAGTATGCTTTTGAGTCATTTCCTGTGCCCTTGCATGTATCTACCCCTGTAGGGCATTCCTTAGTAGTGGATCATGTGTATTGGGCTTATATGGTGACTATCTTGGGGTATGACACGTGGGTAGACTTGATTATGCTTGATATGGTTGATTTTGACGTGATCTTGGGCATGGATTGACTGTCTCCTTACTATGCGGTCTTAGATTTCTTCGCTAAGACCGTTACTCTATGGATGCCTGGTATCCCTCCTATTATATGGAAGGGTGCCAATAGCCACATGCCGAGGGGAGATATATCTTTCCTTAGCACCCAATAGTTGGTTAGGAAGGGGTGCTTAGCCTATCTTGCCTACGTTCGTGGTACTAGTGCCACCACACCTTCTCTCAAGTCATTTCCTGTGGTTTACAAGTATTTAAATGTGTTTCCTTCTGATCTTTTGGGTCTCTTTCCCGATCGTGACATTGAATTTGGTATTGATATCGAGTTGGACACTCGACCCATTTCTATTCGCCATATTGGATGGCACCAGCTGAGTTGAGAGAGCTTAAGGATCAGCTCAAGGATCCATTGAGTAGAGGGTTTATTAGGCCTAGTGTGTCTCTGTGGGATGCTCCAGTTCTGTTTGTGAAGAACAAAGACGGGTCCAGACATCTGTGCATTGACTATAGACAGTTGAATAAGGTGATAATGAAGAACAAATATCCAATGTCGCATATTGATGATTTGTTTGACCAGCTACCGGGGCAGCAGTGTTCTTTAAGATTGACTTGATATCCGGCTATACCAGTTGAGGATCAGGGCTGCGGACATCCCAAAGATGGCATTTAGGACTCGATACGACCATTATGAGTTCCTAGTCAGGTCTTTTGGATTGACTAATGCCCTAACAATATTTATGGAGTTGATGAACTATGTGTTAAGTGCCTACTTGAATGCGTTTGTAATTGTGTTCATCGATGACATTTTGATATACTCGAGGAGTAGGGAGGAGCATGAGCAGCATCTTAGAGTTGTACTTCAGACCTTGTGAGACCATCAGTTATATGCCAAATTCACTAAGTGTGAGTTTTGGCTTGAGTATGTGGCATTTTTAGGGCACGTAGTGTCCAAGGATGGGATTATAGTGGATCTGGTAATAACTGCAGCAGTTTGTGATTAGCCTAGGCCTACTTCTCCTACCGAGAATCGTAGTTTCATCAAGTTGGCTGGTTAGTACAAATGGTTTGTGGAGGGATTTTCTTCTATAGTAGCTTCATTGACTAGATTGTCTCAGAAGAATGTTCCCTTTCAGTGTTCAGATGAGTGCGAGGCGAGCTTTCTGAAGCTCAAGGCCTTGTTGACTTCAGCTCTGATTCTTACTCTTCTGGTCGAGGGTCAGAGTTTACCGTATATTATGATTCTTCATGTATTGGTTTGGGTTGTATGTTGATGCAGTAGGGATGGGTTATTGCTTATGCTTCTAGACAGTTAAAGGTTCATGAGAGGAATTACCCTACACATGACTTGGAGTTGGCAGCGGTAGTCTTCACATTAAAGATTTGAAGGCATTATCTTTATAGCGTGCATTGTGAGATCTTCACTGACCATCATAGTCTTCAGTACATTTTCAGCCAGAAAGATCAAAATTTGAGGCATCGTAGGTGGTTGGAATTACTGAAGGACTATGACATCTCAATTCTTTATCATCCAAGCAAGACAAACGTGGTAACAAATGCCTTGAGCCAGAAGGCAGTGAGTATGGGTAGCTTGGATTTCTTAGCGACAGAGGTGCAACATTTAGCTAGGGACATCAAGTCCTTGGCTAACAGTTTGGTTAGACTTGATATTTCTGAGCTGGGCCGTATTATTACTTGTGTTGAGGCTAGATCTTCCTTGTTTGAGAAGATTTGGACAAAGCAGTTTGATACTGCAAGGTTGAGGATTATTCGTGAAAAGGTGTTAAGCGAGGAGGCTAGGAAGGCAGCCATAGATTTAGAGGGTGTTCTAAGGATCGAGGGTCATATCTGTATCCCTAAAGTGGTGACTTGGTTAGACTGATATTGGAGGAGGCTCATTGTTCTAGATATTTCATTTATCTTAGGGAAGCTAAGATGTACCGTGACTTGAGGAAGCACTATTGGTAGTGTGGGATGAAGAGGGATATTTTGGATTTTGTGTCTAGGTGCTTAAACTGTCAGTAGGTGTAGTTTGAGCAGCAAAGGCCAGGTGGTTTAACTCAGAGGCTACCTATTCCGGAGTGGAAATGGGAGCGGATAGCTATGGACTTTGTTATTGGTTTGCCATGTACTTTGTGGAGATTTGATGCTATTTGGGTCATTGTGGATATGTTGACAAAGTCTGCTCGCTTTTTGCTGGTTTGGACTTCCTACAGTTCTGAGAGGTTGGATCAGATCTACATTCGTGAGGTTGTCTGTTTGCATGGTGTACCAGTTTCCATCATTTCTGACTATGGTACTTAGTTCACTTTACATTTCTGGAGGTCTATTTAGAGAGAGTTGGGTTCCAGAGTCGAGCTTAGCACCGCTTTCCATCCGCAAACTGACGGTTAGTCAGAGCATACTATTCAGGTTCTGTAGGATATGTTGCGAGCCTGTGTTATTGATTTTAGGGGTCAGTGGGACCAGTGCTTAACTTTGACAGAGTTTGCATATAATAATAGTTACCATTCCAGCATTCAGATGGCTCCATTCGAGGCTTTGTATGGTAGGCGGTGGAGATCTTCGGTTGGTTGGTTTGATGCTTTTGAGGTTAGGCCATGGGGTACCAACTTGCTTCGTGAATCTATGGATAGGGTTTGGGTCATTCAGGAAAGACATCGCACTACCCAGAGTAGGCAAAAAAGTTATGCTGACCGGAGAGTTCGAGATCTAGAGTTCATGGTCTGTGATAGTGTGTTCCTTTGGGTGTTGCCCATGAAGGGCGTGAAGAGGTTCGGGCGAAAGGGTTAGCTCAGTCCTAGGTTCATTGGGCCATTTGAGATCCTTTATCACATTTGGGAGGTTGCTTATGAGTTGGCCTTGCCTCCTGCTCTTTCCGATGTTCACTCGGTTTTTTCATGTCTCTATGCTGCATTGATATATTTTGGATGAGTCTTATGTGCTTTAGTTGGAGTCGGTTCAGTTGGATGAGTCCTTCGCCTTTGAGGAGGAGACTGTTATTATTTTGGACAGTCATGTTAGAAAGTTGAGGTCCAAGGAGATTCCTTCAATTAAGGTTCAATGGCGGCATTATCCTATAGAGGAGGCTATTTGGGAGATTGAGACCGATATGCGGACCTTCTATCCTCGCCTTTTCGATTTTTCAAATACTATTATTTCTCTAACTTTTGAGGACGAATGTCCTTTTAGTAGTGGATGTTGTAATGACACTCCAGGTTATTTTCTATTTTTCATGCTTTTTTGGCATTTCAAGCTTTCCCTTAGTGGCTACAGGTTATTTATGACTTATCGGGACTGACGGTTCAATACTCGGGCCATTCATTAGGTCTTTATGAACATTTCCCTATTTTGGAACTTGAACTTAGAAAATCTTTGACTTTGGTCAACTTTCTTGGTAAACATGCTCATAATCGAATTTCAAAAGTTTTGTTGGCTCCGGAGTAGGGATTTTGGTCTAGTAGGACCATTGGTCTGGGTCTGGGTGATTTCGGTTTGGTTTTGTGTTATTTTCTGTGTTTTCAGGCCAATTTGGCTTGTGGGGTTGACTTTGGTCAATATTTAGAGAAAACGACCTCAGATGGAAATTCCACTAGCGCTGTTAGCTTCGGAATGCCAACTTTGGGCTAGAGGGACCTTTGGTTTAGGTCCCGAGGCTTTCAAACTTGTTTTTGGCCCTTGGGTTTCATTTTGGAAAAGTTGGCCAAAAGTTGGTTTTGGGCGTGGGGCCCACTTTTCATTAAATCGAATCTCATTGAGACTTTTGTCGATTCTTTTGAGATCAAAATGCCATTTTTAGTTGAATAGATCAGATCATTCTTGTTCTTGGGACCCAGATGCATTCTCGGGGGTCCATTCATTTCTAAGTTTGCCAAAGCTTGGCATTTGCAGCAGCTGTTGCTGGTATGGCGCCATGGCGGGCGCCTCGCCGCACCTGCACTGGTGCTCCTCGCCGCACCTGTGCTCGTGCCTTCCTGGGGTGGCAAGGTAGCACGCCTGCGGCGCTGTGGGCGCTGTGACTGGGCCGCTCCTGCGGTTCTTGGGCATTGTGGCATGCCCGCGCCTACGCGTGCATGGGCACCCCTGCGCCTAGGTACTGGCAGCTATAAAGCTGTCCAGTTTAAAAATTCCAGCTCTTCTCCAACACTTTGCAACTCGATTTTCTCCCTCCTTAAAATAGCTCCAAACCTCTATATTCCTCCTGGTTTATCCCATAACTTGGTGGTCTTTATATTTCTAGTCCGTGGTTCATCCGTGTACGTTAATTTGGTAAGTTTCCACCTCCAAGATCCCTAATTCTCTATTTAGTCTTCTTTGATCAAGAGGACTTCAGGGCTGTTTTAGGCCCCGAAATGAGTCCCATTCGTGCTCAACTTTTGGGTATGGATTTTTTAGCCCGTTGCAAACATAATTGCAATTTATGTTTTCTGTTTCATTGCATGGGCCTCGAGGGTCATTTTCCAACCCGATTTCTGACCCGATTTTTCTGTATAGTAATATGAGTGTCATTCTTCTCATCTTGACACCTGTATTTTGTTCTTGATAGCGTGGCATCTTTCTAAGGCTATTCGAAAGAGGAAGGCACATGAGTGACGGTTCATGTTTGCAGTTTGGCCCCGAGGTAGGTTATGGTTTACTTTCTAGACTGAGTTTAGTTAGATTTTATATCGTATATATTACTGGAATGTTAAGTTGGATTTTTAGGTAGAAATAGGCTTAAATCATATAACTTGTATTATATTGGCCATTTTGGATCGTAGATTAGAATCTTTTACTATTATCCTTAGTTTATGAGCTTGTAGTGTCACCGTGGCTAGCCTAGAACCCTTAGTATGCTTTTAGGAGGTTTTAGAGGTAGGGTAGATCCTTATAGTGGTTTCTGTAGTTATTTTTTGCTATTTTTGCTTTAATGGTTGGTTGTCTGTAACTATGGGTCCGAGGCCATAGCTTGTATTTGGACGGAGTTTCCAGGTCAGTTCTCTTGGTTGAAGGGTATTTTGCCCTGTTTTGCCTTGTTGTGTGCTATATTATCTGAACGGGCAAACTACATCCTCATACTGCATTCTTAAGTCTATCGGTACAGAAAACAAATATTTTCGAGGTTTTTTTTATTCCAAACTTGAGATTTACTGGGTTGTCATGGTTTTTGGACTTTTAGAGGAATTATCTCGGGTTTTTACTTGTTTTGGAAGAGAAGGAAAAAAACTACTTTTATGCATTTATTGATAAGCTTGATGTTCATTTTTGGGCGCCCTGATGCACAATTTTTGGGTTTCACCTTTATGCATTGTTGATAAGCTCGATGTTCATTTTCGGGCGCCCTGATATGTTATATTTGGGTTTTACTTCCATGCACTTGTTGATGAGCTCGAGGTTATATTCCGGGCACCTCGGGTATCGAATACTGGGTTCTTACTCTATTATGTCATTATGTCCTCATACATCACATCATCTCTCATCTCATTGCATTGGCTTGGGTGTACTTGGTTTGTCAGTTGACTATGATTGAGTTTGTTATTTGTTCCTACTTATTGGTTTGCTTGGCTGTATTTTTGGTTTTATAACTAGATTTAGGTGGATCCCTGTATTTTTCTTACTTTCCTGTAATTTAAATTATATATTTTCTTTCTGCGCTCGGTCGGCCTATGATGCTTACTGGGTACCCATTATTTTGGTACTCATACTACACTCTACATCTTGTTTTGATGCAGCACCTAGTACGAGCCACCCCCACTGATCCTTCCATCATTCGAGGCCTGTTGCAGTTCGGATCGCGGTGAGCTCCCGACGTCTTGGAGACTTTACATGCTTTCCATCTTGTATCTTCTGTCTATATTTTGTATTTCTGATAGACAGAGTCTGTTGTATAGCTACTCCATTTTTTAGACGCTCTTGTACCGGTGACACCAGGTCCGGATTGGTTCTCGTGTATGTTTTGTCTTCTTGGTCAATTTAGGGCCATCTTTTGTATATGTAGTACAGTTGGTATGTATATATGCTATCGACCCTATTTCTTGTATCTATTTATATCTTCCGCTTTTCTTACTTAAACAATTTTTATTGCCTTCCGCATTATTGGGTTTGGCTTGCCTACTGGGGGGGTTGTGTAGGCGCCATCATGGTCTATTTTTGGTTCGTAACACATACTTCTAACCCTAACTGGCCTAAAATATCAAAAAGTGAGAGAGAACCATACCAAAATTTCTCAGGCCCCGACTAAAGGTCCAACTAGATCAAAATCCATGTTCCGGAGCTAATGGAACTGTCAAATTTGATTCTGAGCACACTAGCTAAGAATGTTGACTCCTAAGTTAAAGTTCTAAAATAGGGAAATGGTCATAAGGGTCTAACAAATGGCCCGAGCACCGAACCACTGGTCCCATCAAGTCATAAATGGATTGGGGCCGCTATAGGTAGGCTCTAACTGTACAAAGAAAGCAAAAATGCGAGAATTAGCGGAAGGGTCATTACAATAAAATTGGGGGAAATGGTTTGGCAATTAAGATTTAAATTGTAACAAATTAATGACGTAAACATGAGTGTTTTAATGAAGAAAGGAAGCCTAAGGGTGTGCTTCCAATGGGGTCATACAATAGAATAGGGGTTGATTATTCAAGAAAATTATCAATCAAAGTATGGGTAACCTTGATTATAATCATACTTAGTTGTCTTTCAACTCACTAAGCATATATGCACTATGGTCTCTTTCAAATCCCATAGTTAAGAAATCAACCAACCAATAGGCTTAGATGAGTTAGGCTATTTGTAGCCCCAACTCCTAAGTGAAAATTTCCTAAATCAAGCTATTTCTAGCCTCAATTTATGATGGAAATCCCAAATCCACACTATTGGATTCTTACCCAATTGTTGAACCTCCTCTTCAAGCAAGCACACAGTTAGTAAACTCAATTAACATTTACAACCACTAATTTTATAATGAAAACATGAAGAATTCTATAGACCCATATATACTAATCAATTTTAAATCCAAATGATCAACACCCGTTCCTAAATTCAAACACCCATCATACACACACCCCTATAATTAAAATTAACTACTCATAATGAAGGAACAAGAGAATATACCAAATAGGTATTCAATAATTCTATTCATCTTTAATAACTAGCTTCAAATTCCAAGCTCAATGTATCAACAATGGTATTTTTTTTCTACAGAGAAGAAGAAGAATTGTACTCTAAAGTATACTCTACTAAATATTCTATTTTCCATGCTTTCTCTATACTAATTGGGAATTGAAAACTGTAGTATATTCCTTTGCACAGATCCAAAAAGGGTCTTGGAACCTTTCAAATTATGCCACAGATATTTGGACCATTTTTCCTTTCAGGGCATATGCGAAGTCAAGTGCAAAGGCACCTACGATCTCCCCTTGAGACTTGCAACTTGCAGGTGCCTAGTCTTTAAGACAGTGAGATCTCTTCACTTGTGATCCTATGTGCGAAGGAAGGGGTGATCTCCCTTTGCCACTTGTGGCTCGCATGTGTACGGCTACTGAAGTAGTATTTCAGCTCCCATGTGTGCTGGCACCTGCAAAATGCAGGTTCTCTCTTGCTACACGCATGTTGGTTTACACATCTTGGCAGATTCTTTCTCTTTCGATCATCTTAATAACTTGGCTTCCATTTTTAGTTCCTTTTGGTTCAAATCCTTTTCTTCCTTCAATTGACCAAGAGTGACTGCGTATAAGACAATAAAGTTATAAAATACTTCTAAGTCACATCAAATCAAGGCAATATTTCATGAATATATGCTAAATAAGATGGTAGATTACCAACTTATCTGTATGATGCTAAACCCTTGTCTAATTAACAATCTTAGGATTTTATTTGTCTAGATCCATATCAAAAATAGAAACTCCAATGCCTCTTGGATATTAAGATGAGACGGGTAGGCATTCTTAGGGAATGCTAGATTTATCATTCTTTTAGTGCGGTTTTAGGTTAATAATATAACCTTAATAACCAACCTAAGCGGGTAGTTGGAGATGATAGTCTGTGCTCGCTAATTAATATGAGCAATCCTTAATTGAATTGTAAAGTATTAATTTATTTTGCATGGGGTGATCCTTTAGGTTAAAACCCCTCTCCCTCAACTTGTTTTCCTCCTACTAGGGAGTGATTTACATGATACACTTATAGCTCGATAGTTATTCCATTTTAACTGAAAGGTCTTTTAAGACTTTGCACGAGGTTGAGCGATTACTCCCCACATAGAGGATTTACAATTTTATTTTGTTAAGCTCTTATATTATTTTATGCTTGGGGTAGTATTAATTAAATCATCTAGTAATTAAGTTATCTTTTCTATATTATTGTGTCAATTCTGTCTTCTTGCTTATCTGATTCTCTTATGTATTGGCTTTAAACTGTTTCGTATGCTTAATTCTTTTTTGTCACCTAGATATTATTAATAATTAAGTTGGTTTAATTTAATGGATCCTTTTAAAATAAAGTTTTACTTGTATAAATGTGTAGTTACATTAACTTATTGACCTGTTATTTTATCACTTAATTTCCCCACATAATATATGAATCCGACAGGGACACATATTTGTGGATCATAAAAGATGCTTAACACCTTCCTTTTGAGGTAACTTGAACCCTTACCCGATTTCTGATTGCATAGAATAAAAATTGAGGTATTTGCTTAATTAGTATAGAATGGTGCCCTAACATACCTTAATTCATTTGATGGTGACTATCTTTACTCTTTTAATCCTAAAAGGAGTTGTTACGTTGAATCTCATCTTTTACGAGAAAAAAAGGGCGCGACAAGTACCCGGCTAGAAAATTCCTAGATTGCGAGTTGTTCAAATCTCAAGCTAGGCTGAGTTTTGACAAAAATATAGTGTTCTATGATTTAGAGATGGTTAGAGTCTCGTGGTTTGTTGAATGATAGTGGGAATCCCTTTTATGGATAGTTGACTGTCATAGAATCCGGTAGAAAGTTTCAAGACTGAATTTAGATTTATAGAACTCTGGTTATGATAGTTTCCATGTCAGGATTAATTCATGATGTCCCTAAGATAAAGTGTGTTGTTGAATAAGGGCTTGGGATGATAAATCAATGTTCATCACGATTAAGGGTTGCTTCATCATGATGAGCCATGCGATGAGCCAATCCTCACCGCAATAACTTATCGCAATGAGAATCTGTCCATTGCGACTAGAAAACAGGCAGAATACCTGCACTTAGTTTGTTTTTCTGAGTTAATTCCTCATAACTCTAACTTTGTTTTAGAGCTCTAAGAAGTGGTTCCTCTAAGAAAACTAGGGCATTCTTCATTGTTTGAGATAAGTAATCCGTAAACCTCTTCGTTTATTGATTATTAATCTTCGTAAGGCCTTTAAGGTGGGGACTAATGGTGAAATTCTTGTATTGAGCCCTAGAAGCATGAACTTGGGGAAGAACCCTATGGGTAGGTGTAATTTCACCTAGAATTAATCCTAGGATGTATATTTTTTACTCCTAGCATAAAATTAATTGTTTTTAGCATGATTAAGGTTAATGGAGAACCTTGGGTACCATAAAGATAAAACATTTAGTCATAAAAATGGCTAAAAGGGATGAACTTGGTTAGAACACCCATTGGGTATTGATTCTATGAATGCTAAGAGCATAATTATTGATTAATTACCCCTTGGAGAATGCTAGAAACCTCGTTTAAGGGTAGAATTAATGGGTTAAATTCCTAAAACCTGATATAAAGAGTAAATGGATAATTATTCTTATATAATTATAATTTATAGAACTTTAGCATTCCAAAGAGTTAAGGAAAGGAAAGGCTATTGTGAGTTAGCTTGCGGGTGGTATTCTACACTCTAGGTAGGTTATAGTTTAATTGGAGATGAGACTCATTTTATTACATGCTATGTAGTAGAACTATGTAACTTGTGATTGGTCTTCGGACATGATTGAATTGTATGTTTTTTTCCTGTTATGCTTGAATGAATAGGCTAGATAAACAGGAAGTAGAAAGTAAGCTGATATAGCTAAGTGTAATTGTGCCTTGGTCACTATGTATGTTCATGAAGAATAGGTCTGAAAGCCTAGTAATATAGATACTGATGTTGATACAGTAGTTATGGATCGGACACCACACCGGTATGGTAAATGGTCACCTGGGGTCCCCTGCAGGACACCATACAGAAATAAATATCTTTAGCATGTTTGTACACTCTTGTTTAGTTTTGCATCGTTGTATGTTATTCATAGTGAGTTGGTGATTATGAGATGAATAGGACTAGTCAGGTTAGATAGGTTGATGAAAAATAGATAGACAGAAGTCCATGTGATATGACTTGAAAGTAAACTCTTACATTTCGTGATGATACCCAGTGAATTCTATGAACTTGATATTGTTGTTGTTGAACTGAATTTGAGATGATTATCTATTTACTGATTTAAGTGTTAAGTCTTAAGGTGCCTATTCCTTATTACATGGTTTGCTATATTTATTTTTAATTTGAGTTGGCCTATGATACCTACTAGTACATAGTATTTTGTACTGATACTACTATGTGTTATTTTTTTGTTGAGTGCAGACCGTGTTCCAGAGGCTGAGACGTGACCTCGTCTAGAGTAGAGGAGTTGACTTCAGATCCAAGAGTGAACACTACTTCTTAGGCTGCCATGGATCCTCTGCGAGTTGTTGTCCATCTTCCGGACAATGGGACTCTCATTATTTACTATTTTAATATTTTTAGATAACTTAGATGATGTTTTGGTTAGACTTCTTCTACGGTGACTTTCAATTTCTTGAGGGATGTTAAACTGCTTCAACATTTTATTATTCATTTATACTAGAGTTGATTTCTTTATGACTTAATACTAGGGTTTTTCCAGCTCTTCTAAAATTTGCTAAGTTTGAGAGTTGAGTTCTGGTTAGTTAGTTCTCCCATCGGAGGATTAGTGTGGTTGCAACTTGCGGCCCGATTAGGTCATAACAATATCGATCCAAAGAAAGACATATTGCTAGGCCATTTTAGAAATAAATGTTCATGAACTATGTAAAAGAGTACCACTTACAAGTTCTTATTTCTGTCTAAAGACTAAATGATAATATTGTGTTAGGTATCTTGAGATGGGCTACTTTTATATACGTGTTTGATAAATATATAGTTTTAAATTTATTTATCATTTTCTCAGTTTTATTTAATTTAATTATCTTCACATATAAATAATTTACTTAAATGATTAATTATGAGCATTATTTATTTTATCTTATAGTGTCTTCTCTATCTGTCAAAATCAATAATATTCATGTGCTTAATGGTATAAACTTTAAGAACTGGACTTTGAATGAGCTTATAGCTTAATACGTGCAAGAAGAGGATAGAATTAAACAAGAGTAAATTGAAAGTGCTCATTTGGCATCTATCTTTGGAACTAAAATCGTTGCACTTAAGCGAAAAATGAGCAAGACTAAAGGAACTGCAGACAAAGGAACATCATTATATTTCTTTTGTAAGAAACTTGGTAACATAAAGAAAGAGTGTTCCAAGTACGCTGCCTGGCGTGAAAAGAAAGTTAAACTTTTTAACTTTATTTATTCAAAAGTTAATTTGGCTATAGTACCTAGTGACACTTGATGGATAGATACGGGTGTAATTACTCATGTAAGTGCCACTATGCTTAAGGAATCGAGTGCCAATTGATGCTGAAAGATATAACTATATGGGAAACAACAATAAAGCAACTCTGGAGGCTATTGGTGTCTTTAAAATTTTATTAGATACTGGTTTTTATTTAGAATTATAGGAAATATTTATTGTACTGTCATTTAGACGGAACTTAACTTCCATTTCTTATTTGGACATATCTAGATATAATTATTTTATTGAAAATGAAATTTATAGTATTTCTGTAAATTTTAATATTGTTAGAAGTGGTGCTGTGGTTGAAAAATTATATAAATTAAACACACAAGCCTCATGTAATAATGAAAACTTGCATTCAAGTAATTTTGACACTAAGCGCAAATTAACAAATGAAAATTCATCAATGATGACATAAGCGATTGGTTCATATTTCTAAACAAAAAATACAAAGACTTATGTCAGAAGAAATTCTTGATTCCCTTGATTTATCAAATTTTGAAATTTGTATAGAATACATAAAGAAAAAATAAATAAATATAAGAAAAAAAGGTGCTTATAGGAGTAAAAAACATTTGAAGTTGACACATACATATATTTGCGCTTAGTTTCCTACAGTTTCATGGAATTATCAATAATATTTTATTAACTTTATAGATAATTACTCTCGCTATGGATATCTCTATTTAATTCATGAGAAGTCACAATCTTTGGATGTGCTTAAAATTTTCAAAGATGAAGTTGAAACTCAACTAGGAAAGACAATTAAGGTTGTCAAATCTGATTGTGGAGGAGAATACTATAGTAGATATGAAGGATTAGTTGAACTACGTCTAAGACTTTTTGCAAAATATTTGACAGAGTGTGAAATTGTACCTCAGTACACCATTCCAGGGACGCCGAGTCAAAATGGTGTATCAGAGAGACAAAATCACACTTTTAAAGATATGGTAAGAAGTATGATTAGTCACTCTTCTTTACCTTAATCTCTTTAGGGAGAAACATTATAAACTACAGTTTACATATTAAACAGAGTTCCAAGCAAAGCGATAGATAAGACCTCATACGAGTTGTGGTATGGTAAAAAGCCTAGTATTATGCACTTACATGTCTAGGAATGTCCAGTTGAAATAAGGCCCTACAAACCCAATGAAAAGAAGCTGGATTCAAGAACTGTTAGTTGCTACTTTGTAGGTTACTTAGAAAGGTCGAGATATTTTAAGTTTTATGTTGCCTCAAACAGATCTTTTTTGAAATAGGGAATGCTAAATTTGCTGAGAATGTTGATTATGGAGGGAGCAGTTAAAGCAAACAAATTGTGTTTGAAGAGGAATTTGATAATATCCCTTCTACTAGTGAAAATCAATTGATAGGTTTACCAAATGTTTTCCAACCTATAAATTAGGATTATATTGAAAAACCAATGATATTACCCCCTACTCAAGTTGATGTTTCTCAACAATCTAAAGTTGAAGTGCCTAAAATAAGATCTACCTGAGAAAGGAGAAATACAATTTCAGATGACTATGTTGTTTATCTCCAAGAACATGATTTTGATATGGGATTAGAAGATGATCCTATAACTGTTAGTCAAACAAAATCATGTGAAGAAGCCCTTAAAGACTACATTTCTCAATGGAGATATTAAAGAAATGATATACATGGTGCAATCAGAAAATTTTGAGTCTCAAGATTTAAAGCACCTTGTATATAGACTTAAGAAGTACATATATTATTTAAAATAATCATCACATAAATGGTACCTGAAATTTGATCAGGTTATAACCTCTTTTGGTTTTAAGAAAAATACCATCTGTGAATGAATATATCTAAAGTTCAGTGGGAGAAAATTCACTATTCTTGTACTCTATGTAGATAACATTCTATTGGCAAGCAGTGATATAGGATTATTGCATGAAACCAAGAGATTTCTATTCAGTAAATTTGAAATGAAAGATCTTGTTGAGGTGTCTTTTATTCTAGATATAGAGATCATACTAGAAATATTATTGGACTATAACAAAAGACTTATATTTATAAGATGCTTAATAGATTTGGTATGCAGAATTGGGCACGAGGAGATACACCCATGGTAAAGGGTGATAAATTTAATTTGCGCCAATGTTCAAAACTGAATATTGAAAAGAAAGAGATGGACAAAATCCTATATGCATCAACAGTTGAAAGTGTCATGTACTCACAAGTTTGTATGCATCCATACTAGTGTATATAGTAGGAATGTTAGACTGATATTTAAGTAATCTGAGAATAGATTATTAGAACGTAGTAAAATGGGTTATGAGATATCTTCAAAGAACTAAAGATTACATGTTCCCTTATCGAAAGTCAAATCACTTAGAGATCGTCGAATATTTTGATTCAGATTTTGCTGAATGTCTTGAGAGTAGGAATCCACATCATATTATGTTTTCATATTGGATGGAGGAGCTATTTCTTGAAAAAGTGTGAAACAAATATTAATAGCTTATTCTACCATAAAAGCTGTATTTATAGCCTACTATGAAGAATCAACTTAGAAAATATGGATAAGGAATTTTATCACTGGAATACAAATAGTCAGTGCTATAGAAAGACCATTAAAAATCTATTATGATAAAAAGTCTGCTGAGTTATATTCGAAGAACAACCAAAGTTCGTCTAAGTCAAAGCACATAGACATTAAGTTTTGATTATGAAAAAAGAGTTCAGAGTCGTCTTATGTCGATTGAGTATATTAGTACAAAATCGATGATTGCAGATCCACTCACTAAGGGTTTGCCATCAAAAGTGTTTCATGGGCTTGTGTCTCATATGGGTGTTGTCAGATTCGATTATGAGCCACATTGTAGGAGTTTGTTATTTTATATATGGTTTTGATATTTTAAACTTTATTTTTTGTACAAATTAAAGTTTTGTGAAAGTTATGAATTTTATGTGTTTATTGATAACTCAGAAAAATAAAGATATCGACTTTCTATTATGATTTTGCATAACATATAAGAAACTGATTCTGAACTATTCAAGTCATAAAGTAGGACCAGTTAGAAATACACATGGCTTAGATTATTTTTCATGTAATTTTTGTATTTGATTTATGTCATTAGTATTTGCTAATATTTGTGACCATTTATGGGTTTAGTTACGAAAATTGCTTTGATCCTATATTAGTATTATCGGTGGACCAGATTATTTTTGAGATACTTAGATAAGATAGCAAAATTTGTGCACAATAATGTTTTCATCTATGTATGATTATTCAGAAATATATGTGGTCCAAGTGGAAGATTGTTAGTAATTTCTATTTTGTGAATTTACATATTAATATATTATACATAAATATGCTATCTTTAAAGGAGCTTATTTTATGATCTAATAAAGTGTTAAATATTTGAGCCTAAAATGTAAGTATCTATTTATATGAATTTATTTTAGAAAATTTGAAACCCATGGACCTTTTCTTAAGTATGATGGAGACTTATTATTGAAAAGGTACCCTTTCAACCTGAGAAAGCACTTAAGCATTACATAAGTATTTGATCCCTAAGTCAGATACTACACTTCTTCTCTTTGCTCTCCATCTCAGAAAAACAACATCAATAAAGAGCAGTATCCAGGCTTAGAAGATTTTGAATTCCTTCAATCTATTCTTGTAATAGAAAAAGGTTAGAGTTCCTACCATTCTTCTAGATTTATATCTGTCACGATCCGATTTCTCGGTCATGATGGCACCTACAACCCCCAGTAGGTGAACCAATCTCCATAGCCCAGAAAGGTCAGTAATAGACTATTATCTAACAATCTAAGCGGCAAAACTGATATAAACAAGAGAAAGCAAAGGAACAAGATGAAAAGATAGGTAACATGAATAAACATACAGATGCGGAAGCTAATCTAAAACCCAAAACCTGGTATCATAGTATAGAGCCGGAACTACAACCAAAGAGTACGAAGCATCCAAAATAATATATACATACATGTCTCCGAGTAGTAATTGAGTACATAAGCAAAAGATAAACTAAAAGCTAAGCTCCGGTCGCCAAGAGCTCACCCTCAATCTGGAGTATCACAAAAGTAGCTCCTCGCACGAGTCTTCAATGAGCTAACAGTGATGGCCCACACTAGAATCTACACCAGAAGATGCAGTGTGTAGTATGCGCACCAAATGCGAAGCAAAAGGTACCCAGTAGGTATCATAGGCCGACTGGGCACAGATAAGATAAAAGCGTAGTAACATACAGAATAAAAGCAAGTAGACACGAAAATCTACGAAAAGTACACAGGAAATAGCCCAGAGGGAATACAACAGAAATAACCTACAAGGCTAGCAAGTAGGATATATATACATAACAGGAACGAGTGAAAGTAAGAATGACGCACCTGTGGCCTTTGCAATAAAAATATATACATAATAAGTTTTAGAAGTGGATGGTATATCGATAACCTCAAGTACAAGGGAGGGAAGAGGAGAGTAAAGATAGACATGCTCGGAAACAGGAATCAATAGCCAAGCTAATCATACCAATCTCAAATCCAGAAGCTAACAACCTATCAATAAGCAATCTCATAATTATAACCGTAGTAGAAGAATACACCGCGATAATTTAACAAGAGTACCTACAGTCCCCTTGCCGCCCATACAACTGAGGAATGCAATGAGTGAAAACAAACCCTCCGGCATCTCATACTACTGGAGCGTACAATCAACAAATAGCAAACAAGGGTGGTATCTCACACAGATGAGTGATATGATGCCATGCTAAGTCAAGAGTGATAGTAGTACCGTATGTTACCCGCTTCCAGCATCCTATAAGGCCCAGAAGACAGGATCCATGGAAGGTCACACCCGTATACCTCTACTATGCCGTATACCCCCCCTCCGGCACCCACAACTCATAGCCTTTGGTCCAGATCGGCAAGGTCCATGGAGGCCCCCGACCAACATACTAGATGCCCCATAAATCTCAAAAAGTCCCCAAGTAAAAGCTGCACGGAGAGTATCCAGGTCTAAATCAGTAAGTCAAGTAGTCCTAGCACACGACCCCGCCAAGTCTAGCATCACCCCGAAAGTTGTAGTAAAACAAGTCTAGTGCTTGACCCCGTCGAGTCTAGTATAAGTGAAACTAGTGATAAAATATCCTTTAATTCTCCCTTACCTCAAGAAGACCCATTAAAATGATACCAACTCTTTTTAAAATCATTTCCACCAAAGATGGGCCCCATGGGCCATGTAAGGTTTAGAAAAATAGTCCCAGTAGGCCCAAAGTCAAAACCGTAGTAAAATGTGGATAAATCCTCTTTATATGCATGGAAATGATATGATCAAACACAAATAGCCGCCCAACAGCTCACAATCAACCTAACGGCCCTGCATAGGCTCCAATCGCTCTACAACACAGATAGCCAGCATAATATCATGATAACAATGCCCGGGACTCAGTGGCACCCCCGAACAACCCACCATCTATGTTCCAGAGTCAAAACAAGGCCATACAGGACCATACGGGTGATAATAAAAACCACGGAGAATACTACATACAACGGAGGAAAAAAATAAGGCAAATCATGGAAAACGGTCAAGGTTTGTGGTACCAACCTGATAACCCAACCCGAGGATGCCATCTAGTACAATTTTATTCGATATATGCTAAGTCTAGGGAGTTTAGACAGTAACCTACCTGTCATCCGATGACAAGCTGCTGGGACAGCGATATCCAAGCCTGAATCACTCTGAGAAACCCCAAACGATGATCATACTATCAAAAACATAAATAATACATAAAGACGAGTCTAACGATACCCATATCGCTATGACACTAGGTGGGCTAAAATTTGGGTCACCGACAGGCCCACGGGCCCCGCAACCCAAAATTGAAAATGAAAACTCATATTATGATCACCAAGACCATGGGAGTACATGCCTAGAAAATCAAGGATTTTGGGCAAAAATCGAGCTAAAAATAGCCCGTAATGCTAGGGACCCAACAATGGAAATTTAAGGAAAGAAAATCCAGAAATTGGCAAGAATCACCTACCCAAACGGAAGAATTAGGCCAAGAATGTGAATAAGGACGAGCCTGCCAAGCATGAACTTCACCCGGAATAGAATCTATAATCAATCTTCGAGCTTGAGAAGATGGTAACAATGGTGGTTCAACCCAATGGAGAAGATGACAATGGAGGAGAGGAGAAACTTACCAAAATGCCAACAGAGTAAGAATTTATCGAGGGTACAAGGATTCTTCAAGGGTGCACTGGGTTGGAGCAATTTAGAGAGTGTTTGGGTGTTATAGAGTTGAGGGAAATGAGAGATGAAGGCTGGAAAAATGAAATGGAAAAGTTATATACTGTCCAGGGGTCCTTCATCGCGATCGCAAAGGGACCTCTCGCGGTCACGAGGACCACACTGGCTAGACCATCGTGATCGCAAAGGCTAGCCTTGGGGTCGCGAAGAATAATGGGGAAGAGACTTCATCGCGATCGCGACAGGTGATCACACAATCGCAAAAAACAAGAGTCCAGGTGCTTCATCACGGTCGTGAGGGACGAGGCTCGTGATCGCGATTAAGGCCTGAGGAATGAACCTGCAACAACAAAAAGTCTGCAATTTTTCAATACTCGATGGGGCATTTCGGGCAATATCGGAAACCGGTATTCAAAAACCAATAAAGCAAACAGAGTGAAAACAACATTCTGGACTCAACGGAATCAATGAAACTTCCATAAGAGGTCATTTTGGAGAAATGTTGACTCAAGTCAACACTAACTAATAAGAACTCATAGGCTCGAAATGAGCCCGGCTCACTCGAAACCCAAACCAACCACCCACCCAACCCAAACTCAACATTCCGGAGCTGATGGAATCATCAGATTTTGAATCTGATGCTCCGATCATTGAAAGCTGACCAAAGTTGCACTTTCAATTTTAAATGGTCTGAAAACAGAAAAAGCGACACAAAACCCACATCGGAAGTTCTCAAGCCTCGACTAAAGGTCCAACCAGATCAAAGTCAGCGCTTTGGAGCTAACAGAACTGTCAGAATTCAATTCCGAGAATGTTAGCTAAGAATGTTGACTAAAGTCAACGATATTCTAAGTTAAGGCTCTAAAATAGGCAAACGGCCAAAACAACCAAATGAATGACCAGGGTACCGAACTACCAGTCCCAGCAAACCAAAAATGACTTGGGGTCGTTATAGGAAAGCTCTAACAGTACAATAAATGCGTAAACACAAAGATGACCAAAATGTCATCACAATATCACTGTCTAATAATTTACTTGCGTTCTTGGGTGAATTTTTTAAAGTTTCCAACATGCTATCCTAAAAGGAGTAAACTTTCCTATATTTTAGTTTTAACTAATAGCACTTCTGATCTCTTTGTTGTTGATAAATTTTAATTTTAGTTCTTATGATATTTGACTAAGCACATTAAATTTTTGATTACTTAAAATATGTACTTTTTACTATAAAACTAATTGTGGATGTCCACTACTCTAGAAATAAATCCTCCACTACTCCTCGCTATAATGATATTATCTCCCACCTCCATAACCTTTTCCTTAATCTTCCCTCCATAACCTTTATAGTTGATGTCACGTTTATGACTAGTCTTTTTGTATGTCTTTATGTAATACTATAAATAGAGGCGTAAGAGTTCATATTGTATATACTTGAACAGTTGAAAGAATAAGAAAATTTTCATCTCTTGTCTTTCTAATTTCTTATCTACTTTCTTATTTCATAATGTTACTTTTATCTTTTTATTTATAACATGTTATCAACATGATTCTCTCATCTTGTTTCTATTAGCACCTTTGTCACGGACCAATTTCTCAGTCATGATGGTACCTACAACTCCTCAGTAGGCAAACCAATCTCCGTAGCCCCAAAAGGTTAGTAATGTGCTACCATCAAATGATCAAGCGGAAGAACAATAAATAAGCGGAAGCAAGGGAAAAAGATAAAGGAAGAAGAAACAGGAATACATAAATGGAAGCTAAACCAAACCCAAAACCTGGTATCATAGTATAAGAGCCGAAACTACTTCAGCAGAGTACAAAAGAATCCAAAACAATATATACATATGTCTCCGAATAGTAAAAGAGTACATGATACAAAGGATGAACTAAAAGCTAAGCTCCGGTAGCCAAGAGCTCACCCTCAGTCTCGAATGGTCCAAAAGATCAGCCCGCATGAGTCGCCAATGGATCAACGGTGATGTCCCATACTAGGATCTGCACCAGAAAGATACAGAGTGTAGTATGAGCACCAATTGCTAATCAACGAGTACCCAGTAGGTATCATAGGCTGACTAGGCGCATATAAGATATAAAGGCAATAATATAGCAGAAGAGAAGCAAGTAGTCATAGAAAACAATGAATAAGTACGCGGAAGATAGCACAGAAGGATACAAGAAGAAAATGAAATACTTGGATAGCTACTAGAATATATATATATCACAGACACAAGTGAAAGGAAGAATTAACGTACCTGGGATCCATGCAACAACAGTATATAAAGAGAGTTTAAGAAGAAGGCGGTATACCGGTAACCTTAAGTAATAATGGAAGGAGGAAAATAAATAAAAGTAACCATGCTCGAAAACAAGACTAAGAACCAAGTCAAGCTAGTAATACCACCCTCAATTACCAATTATCAGAATACAACCACAATAAGATCCATATTGCAATAAAATAACGATAAGTCTACCTACAGTCCCAACAGGCGCCCATACACCCGAGGAACGCATACAAGTGAAGACAAACCTTGCGGCATCCCATACGACCGGAGCGTACATTCAACAAACAGTAGACAAGGGTGGAATCGGACACACATGTATGATATGATGCAATAATTGAAAACTAAGTGGAACAGTAACCTTGTATGTACCTTCTTCGGTGCCTACGGGCCCAGTACGCAGGATCTATGGAAGGACATAACCCGTATACCTCAACTAGACTGAATACCCCTCCCCCGACACACTCATCACATAGCCCCTTATCTGGGTCGACAAGGTTCATAGAGGTCCTCGACCATATACTAACTCTCATAACCTCAACAAAATAGTTTGGAATGAATTCAGATCCAAACTAGGAACCAAGTCTCGATAATGCATGCCCGGAGTCTATCCACATCTAAATTTGAAACAGTGGTAAAATCAACCTATTATTTTTCTTACCCCAAGAAGATCCATGAACGTCATTTCCAAACCCTTTATAATCACTTTTACCAAAAATAGGCCCTCGGGGCCATGCAAGGTTTAGAAAACCATCAATAGTAGGCCCAAAGCCAAAAACATAATAAAACATGTGAAAAACCTCTTTATATGCATTATAATTGCATGCTCAATCACAAACAGTAGCCCAATGACTCACAGTCAACCTATCGTCACTGCACAAGCTCCAATCATTCTACAACACAGATAACCAGTAATAGAACTAATATCGATGTCCAAAACTCGCGGACATTCCTGAATAACCCTATAGTCCAGAGTCAAATACAAGGCCACACAGGACCGCAAGGGTGATATAAGCAACTACAACAAATTCTACAACCAAACGAGTGAAATAATATGGACATGAAAGAATAGACAAGGTCTGGGGTACCAAGCTAAAAAACCCAGCCCAAGGATTCTAATTAGTACAATTATATCCTATATATGCAGAGTCTAAAAGAGTTAAATCGTAACCTACCTATCGTCTGATTACAAGCTACTGGAACAACAATGTCAAAGCCCAATCCGCTCCAAAATGAAATCAAACTATCATAAATATAAACTAAGAATTATAACGAGACTAATGATACTCATAATGCTATAATTATATCCGGGTTAAAATTCGGGTCACCATTGGGCCCAATGGCCCCACAACCTGAAGCCAGACACGAAAGAGCGCCTAATGACCACCACACTCTTGTGAGTGCATGATAAGATTATTGGAAGAAATTAGCCAAGGAAAAGGCTCAAAATAGCCTACCAACTAAAGTAACAATTAAGGAATCAAAGAGGTGAATTTAACGGAGATTAAACAGATAAAAACTTACAATTGTGATGGAGAACCATTCACGGGCAAGAAAAACACACCCTAACACCAAGGATTAAAGTTACACTGAGGGAGATGAAGCTTAGAGCTTATATCAATGGAGCTTTTTGGTTTTGGGGTGAAGAAAATAAAGGGAGAAAATTATATACTGCCCGGGGGTCCTTCACCAAGATTGTGAAGGGACCCTACGCGGCCGCGATGTCCAAGCTGGCTAGACCATCGCGATCGCATGGACTAGCCATGCAGTCACAAAGAACATGAGGGGAAAGGCTTCATTGCGGTTGCGAGGACGTATCTCGCGATCGTGTAGAGAAAGAAAATAGGGACAACATTGCGCTCGCGAAGAGGGACTTCGTGATCGCGAAGAACAAAGGCACCAGGTCCACAGGACCTTCATCACGATCGCATGAAGGGACCTCGCGATTGCAATTAAGGCCTGAGGCCTATACCTGTAATAGCTACCAGCAGAAAACACAAAAGGAAAAGTCTCCAGGTGGGCCCATAGGGCTCATCCAGGACCCGCATGCAAACAAACTATGCCAACGTACTAGAAACAACATTCCAGACTCAATGGAACTGACAAAAAACCCAACGAAGGTCAATTTAGCAAAAAGTGGGCCAAACGCCCAAAGCCAACCTTAAGCCAAAACAGAACTTAACACCCAAAAATGAGTCCGAAAGCCTCAGGACCCGAACCAAAGGTCCCTCTAGCCCAAAGTTGACATTGTTGAACTAATAGCGCTGACAAAATTTCCATCTAAGGCAGTCTTTTTCGAATGTTGACCAAAGTCAAACTTTTAAGCTCAACTGGCTAGAGAACACAAAAACTAACACAAAACCCAACTGGAAGCTCCCAAACCCTGACCAAGGGTCCATCTAGACCAAAATACATACTTCGGAGCTAACGAAACTATCAGAGTTTGATTTCGAGTATGTTTACGAAGAATGTTGATCGAAGTCAATGATATCCTAAGTTAAGGCTCTAAAATAGGGAAACAGTTATAACAACCAAACAAACGACCAGGGCACAGAACCACCAGTCCCAGCAAGCCATAAATGACTTGGGGCCACTACATGCAAGCTTTAACAATACAAGAAAAGCATAAACATGCGATGACCAGAAGGGTCATTACATCATCCACTACTAAAAGGACTTTCATCCTCGAAAGTCAAAAATAAGAAAGTACCCAAAGGCTCAAACAATGGTGGATACTGAGCCCACATCTCTCTCTCGGTCTCCTAAGTAGCCTCCTCAACTTGATGGTGCCTCCACTAAACCTTAACAACCAAAATCTTCCTAGATCTCAATCTCCTGACATCTCTGTCAAAAATAGATACCGGCTCCTCAACAAAGGCTAAACTCTCATCCAACTGTATCGTATCCCACTGCAACACATGAGACTCGTCTGGAACATACCATCACAACATTGATACATGGAAAACTGAGTGCATAGCTAAAAACATCAGAGGCAAAGCTAACTGATAAGCAACACTACCAACCCTCTGAAGAATCTCCAACGGCCTAATGTACCTGGGGCTAAGCTTGCCCCGCCTATTAAATCTCATCAACATCCTTCATGGGTGACACTCAGAGCAATACCAAGTCACTGACACTGAACTACAAAGCACGAAGTCTACGATCAGTATAGCCCTTCTGCCTGCTCTGAGCTGCCCAAAGTCTATCCTGAATCACTCTGACTTTGTCTAGTGAATTGCAAAGCAAATTTGTACTTTGTGGCCTAGACTCCAAACCATCAAACCAACCAATCAGTGATCTGCAATGCCTACCATACAAAGCCTCGAAAGGATCCATGCCAATGCTCGAATGAAAACTATTATTTTAAGCAAATTCAGCCAAAGGCACAAATTGATCCCAAGAACCTCCAAAGTCAAGAACACAGGCCCAAAGCATATCCTCTAGGACCTGAATAGTCCTCTCGGACTGGCCATATGTCTGAGGGTAGAATGCGGTACTAAGCTGAACCTCTATACCCAAGTCTCGCTAAATAGCCCTCCAGAACTGAGATGTAAATTGAATGCCATGGCCTGAAATGATAAAATCTAGGACCCCATGCAATTGAACAATCTCACGAAGGTAGATCTAGGCTAACCTCTCTGCACTGTAAGTAGTCTGGACTGGCAAGGAGTGCGCTGACTTAGTCAGCCGATCAACAATCACCCAAATGGAGTCAAAACCCCTAGAAGTATATTGCAATCCAACTACAAAATCAATAGTAATCCCTTCCCACTTTCACTCAGGAATGGAAAGTCGCTACATCAATCTACTAGGTCTTATGTGCTCAAACTTAATCTGCTGACAGATCAAGCACCGAGATACAAACTACGCTATGTCTTGCTTTATACCACTCAACCAGTAAAGCTATCTCAAATCTCTGTACATCTTGGTTGCACCAGGATAGATGGAATACCTAAAACAATGTGCCTCATGGAGAATCATTTGAATCAAATCCCCAACTCTAGAAACACAAAGATGACTGTCAAACCTCAGAACCCCATATGAATCTAGAGTAGCCCGGCTGGCCTCACCCTGAACAACCTGATCATGAAGGTCACACAACCTCTGATCGTCAAACTGACAGCTCTGAATCTGATCAACCAAGGTAGAACGAACCTCAATACTGGAAAGAACTCTGCTAGGATATGACAAGTCAAGCCTAACAAAATGGTTAGCCAAGGATTGTATGTTCAAGTACAATGGTCGCTCAGAAACTGAAAGTGAAGCTAGGCTGCCCATACTCACAATCTTCTGACTCGAGGCATCTGCTACCACATTTTCCTTGCCCGGATGATACAAAATAGTGAAATCATAGTCCTTCAGTAACTCAATCCATCTCCTCTTCCTTGAGTTCAGATCTCGCTGACTCATGATGTACTGAAGACTATGATAATCGATGAATATCTCACAGTGAACCTTATATAAATAGTGCTGCCAAATCTTGAGAGCGAAAACTACCATCGCCAACTCCAAGTCATGAATGGGGTAGTTGCTCGTGAACCGTCAGCTGCCTTGATGCATATGATATCACACAACCTTGCTGCATCAACACACAACCAAGACCAACCTTGGAAGCATCACAATACACAAAGAAGCTCTCACCCTCAACTGGCAAGGTCAACACTGGAGCTGAAGTCAATAAGGCCTTAAGCCTCTGAAAGTTATCCTCACATTGATTCGACCACTGAAATGAGATATCTTTCCTAGTCAGCAAAGTCAAAGGTGGTGCTATGGAAGAAAACCCCTTGATGAACCATCTGTAGTACCCTGCTAACCCAATAAAGCTGTGAACCTCAGTAGAACTAGTAGGTCTTGGCCAATCACAGATGGTTGAAATATTTTTCGAGTCCACTCTAATCCCATCCTTAGACACCACATGTCCTAGGAATGCAACTGACTCAAGATAAAACTCATACTTTGAGAAGTTGGCATAAAGCCGATGATATCTAAAAGTCTGGAGTATAATCCACAAGTGCTGCTCATGCTGATATCTACTCCGCAAGTATATCAGATATCATCTATGAAAACTATCACAAATGAGTCCAAATACAGGCTAAGCACCGTGTGCATCAAGTCCATAAAAGCTGCAGGGACATTAGTCAATCCAAAAGACATCACCAGGAACTCATAGTGGCAATAACGTGTCTTGAATGTTGTCTTAGGGATGTCCTCCACCCTAATCCTCAACTGGTGGTAGCCTGAACTCAAATCTATCATCAAAAACATGGCTGAACCCTAAAGATGATCAAACAAGTCATTTGTGAGCGACCTTAGATACCTATTCTTTACAGTCACCTTATTTAGCTGCTGGTAATCAATACACATCCACATCGATCCATCCTTCTTCTTCACAAAAAAATAGGAGCACCCCAAGGTAATACACTCAGCCTAATGAAACCCTTAGCTAACAAGTCATGGAACTGCTCCTTAAGCTCCCTCAGCTCAGTTGGAGCCATACGATAAGGAGAAATAGAAATGGTCTGGTGCCCGGCTCTAACTCAATAGCAAAGTCAATATCTCTCTCAAGTGGAAGGCCTGGCAGGTCGATAGGGAACACATCTAGGTAGTCTCTAACCATAGGAACTAACTCAGGGGAAGAAGGGTCAGCACTAGCATCTCAGACATATGCTAGATAAGCCAAACACCCGTGAGAAATCAACTTTCTAGCTCGAAGATAAGAGATGATCCCAGATGGTGCACGGCTGATAGAACCCTGTCACACAACCGAAGATACGCCGGGCATGGCTATGGTAACGGTCATGGCATAACAATCCAAAACTGCACGGTGTAGGGATAACCAGTCCATGCCCAGAATCACATCAAAGTCTAACATATCAAGAATAATCAAATCTCCCCAAGTCTCAATATCTCCGAAAGAAATCATACAAGATCTCACAATCTAATCCACTACTAAAGAATCTCCTACTGGAGTCGAAACAGATACATGCATAGATAACGTCTCACTAGCCAACCCCAAACAAGGCAAAAAGTAGGCAGAAATATACAAGCAAGTAGATCCTAGATCAAATAAAGCCAAAGATGACTGATGGCATACAAAAATCATACATGTGATAACAACATCTGAGGCCTCTACCTCCGTCCTCCTAGGGACCGCATAAAACTGACGATGACCACCACCTGACCAATCGCCATCCCTTCTACCTGTCCTTTCATGCTGGACACCACCTCTAGCTTGACCACCACCTCTTCTAGCAGGTGGCTGAACTGCACAAATAGGCTGGGCCGACTGAACTGTACCCTGCTGGGGGCAATCTGTAGCATAATGACCACTGACCCCACATTCATAGCAAGCTGTACCCCACTAGGGGCACTCTATGGCATAGTGACCGCTAACAATGCACTCATAGTAAGGCCCTGATGTCCTAACCTGTCAAGATGAACCAGTTCAACCTATATGGCCACCATGGCCTGATGCCCCAGAAGATGTACCTCTCAAAGACTGACCACGGTGACCCTGCTAACTACTCTAACCCTGCTCAAATAGAGAACTACCAGAAGCCTGAAGCAAAGCCTAAACTAGTCGACTAGACTGGCTCTGGTGCTGCTGTGGATGATAACCTCAGCCCCACTGGACTGAACCCCTATCACTATGATGAGAACCACTGTAGTTGCCTGATGTCGGGGTCTCATATCTCTAGACCTCAGATCATGGCTATACAAGTCCTCCATAGTGCGAACATGATCCACAACAGCCTGGAAGGATCGCCCGCTAGAAACTAACACCTCATCTAACTGTTTGAACTCTCATCTCAAACCCCAAATGAATATGCAAACTCTATCGGGCTTGGTAGGGATGATCATGGCCCCAAATGGAGCTAGCTAGTGAAAGCGAGTATCGTACTCAGATACGGTCATAGTACCCTGCATAAGCCTAATGAACTGCTTCCTGCAATGCTCTTGGTCGCTCTGTGGAAAGAAATCGGCCATAAAGGCCTCATGGAACTTTGACCAAGGTAACGAAGGTGACAAAGATGGTCTGCAAGCAACCTGGGCCCTCCATCATAACTTAGCTGGGCCCTCCAGCTGATAAGTAATGTATCCAACACCGTGAGTCTCCAGTAAACCCAAATGGTGTAGCATCTCCTCACAAATAATGATAAAGTCATGCGGATCCTGACCAGGTGTACCAATAAATCTAGGCAGAGCCAATCTCAGAAATCTGCCCAAATCCTTCTGCTCTATCTCTGTCATAGATGGGCGAGGAGTAATAGGTTGTGAAATAAATGGAAGTGGAAGAATCTCAGCATGAGGAGCCACAGTAGTACTAGAGCTGGTGGCATCTGGGCTATCCCCTGGTCTACATGGTGCTGCTCCAGAACAAATTCAGGCTCATACTCGGGCTTAACCTCGACACTAGGAGCTATAACTGGTGCCACTTCTAAGGCACGTCCCCTAGCTCTACCTATACGACCTCATCAGCCCCTAGCTAAGCCGAGGGTGCTAGAGTCGAAGGCTCGCCCCCATTTGATGTCAACGATCTCGTATGAACCATCTGTGAAGGAATGAACTAGAACAAGTGAGATTTCAAAAGATTTCTAGGGATACTATGCACTAGATAGAAGCAATGAGAGGTCCATATTTCCTAAGATGCAACTGTAGCTTCCCAAAGATTGAGTACGGACATCTCTGCCCCGATCCACAGGACCCTACTAGACATTTGGCTCCTATACCGATGACACCAGTAAACCTAGGATCTGATACCAAGCTGTCACGACCCAATTTCTTGGTTATGATGGCACCAACAACCCCCTAGTAGGCGAACCAATCCCCGTAGCCAGAAATGATTAGTAATAGGCTACCATCTAATAATCAAGTGAAAGATTGGTAAATAAGCGTAAGCAAGGGAACAAGATAAAGGAATAAGCAACATAATACATAAACAGAAGAAAAACCAAACCCAAAACCTGGTATCATAGTATAAGAGCTAGAACTACATCAGCAGAGTAAAAAAGAATCCAAAACAATATATACATATGTCTCCAAATAGTAAAAGACTACATGATACAAAAGATGAACTAAAATCTAAGCTCTGGTAGCCAATAGCTCACCCTCAGTCTCTAATGGTCCAAAAGATCAGCCCGCATGAGTCTCCAATGGATCAGCCCGCATGAGTCTCCAATGGATCAGAATCAATGGCCCACACTAGGATCTGCACCATAAAGATGCAGAGTGTAGTATGAGCACCAATTGCTAAGCAATGGGTACCCAGTAGGTATCATAGGCTGACTGGGCACATATAAGATATAAAGGCAATAATATAGCAGAAGAGAAGCAAGTAGTCATAGAAAACAATGAATAAGTACGCGAAAGCTAGCACAGAAGGATACAAGAAGAAAATGACATACTTGGCTAGATACTAGAATATATATATCACAGACACAGGTGAAAGGAAGAAGTAACGTAACTGGGATCCATGCAACAACAGTATATAAAGAGAGTTCAAAAAGAAGGCAGTATATCGGTAACCTCAAGTAAGAATGGAAGGAGGAAAATAAATAACAGTAACCATGCTCGAAAACAAGACTAAGAACCAAGTCATGCTAGTAATACCACTCTCAATTACCAATTATCGGAATACAACCATAATAAGATCCATATTGTGATAAAATAATGATAAGTCTACCTACAGTCCCAACAGGCGCCCATACCTCCGAGGAATGCATTCAAGTGAAGACAAACCCTCTGGCATCCCATACTACCGGAGCGTACACTTAACAAATAGGAGACAAGGGTGGAATCAGAAAAACATGTATGATATGATGTAACAGTTGAAAACCAGGTGGAACTGTAATCCTGTATGTACCTCCTTTAGCGCCTATGGGCCCAGCAGGTAGGATCTATGGAAGGACACAACCCGTATACCTCAACTACATTGTATACCCCTCCCCTGGCATAGTCAACATGTAGCCCCTAGTCCAGGTCAACAAGGTCCATAAAGGTCCTCGACCACATACTAACTCTCATAACCTCAACAAAATAGTCTGAAATGAATCTGGATCCAAACTAGTAACCAAGTCTTGACAATGCATGCCCGGAGTCTATCTGAGTCTAAATCAATGAAATAAACCTCAAAAGCCCCTACAAGGATGCCAAGATATAACCAGGTCTAAAACAGTGTAAAACAAGCCTGATGCTCGGCCTAACCGAGTCTAGTATCATCTCTAATCAATAGTAAAACATTTCTAGCACTCCGGCCTCTTTATATGCATGATAATGGCATGCTCAATCACAAACAGTAGCCCAAGGTCTCACAATCAACCTATCGACCCTGCACAGGCTCCAATCATTCTATAGCACAGATAACCAGCTCTACAAACTAATATCAATGTCTGGGACTCATGAACATTCCCATATAACCCACCATGTATGGTCCAGAGTCAAATACAAGGCCACACAGGACCGGAAGGGTGATATAAGCAACTATAACGAATTCTACAACCAAACGAGTGAAATAATATGGACATGAAAGAACGGACAAGGTCTGGGGTACCAAGCTAATAAACCCAATCCAAGGATGCTAATTGGTACAATTATATCCTATATATGCAGAGTATAAAAGAGTTAAGCCGTAATCTACCTGTCGTCCAACAACAAGCTGCAAGAATAACAATGTCCAAGCCCAATCCACTTCAAGAAGCTCCAAAATAAAATAAAACTATCATAAATATAAACTACGCGTTAAAATGAGACTAACAATACCCATAATGCTATAATTATAGTCGAGTTAAAATTTAGGTCACCGGTGGGCCTATGGGCCCCGCAACCTGAAGTCAAACACAAAAGATCGCCTAACGACCACCACACTCTCGTGAGTGCATGCTCAGATTATTGGAAGAAATTGGCCAAGGAAAAGTGTCAAAACAGCCTACCAACAATAGTAACAATTAAGGAATCAAAGAGGTGAATTTAATGGAGATTAAACGGATAAGAACTTACACTTGTGATGGAGAAATGTTCACGGGCAAGAAAAACACACCCTAGCACCAAGGATTGAAGTTACACTGAGGGATATGAAGCTTGGAGCTTATATCAATGGAGGTTTTTCAGTTTTGGGGTGAAGAAAACAAAGTGAGAAACTTATATACTGCCCAGGGGTCCTTCATTGCGATCGTGAAGGGACCCCACGCGATCGTGATGACCACGTTGGCTAGACCATTGCAATTGCATGGACTAGCCATGCGGTCATGAGAACAATAGTGAAAAGGCTTTATCGCGGTAGCGAGGACATATCTCGCGATCACGTAGAGTAAGGAAACAGAGACAACATCGCGGTCGTGAAGAGGGATTTCGCGAACGTGAAGAACAAAGCTACCAGGTCCACAAGACCTTCATAGCGATCGCGTGAAGGGACCTTGCAATCGCGCTTAAGGACTGAGGCCTGTACCTGCAACAACTACCAGCAGAAAACACAAGAGGAAATGTCTCCGGGTGGGCCCACAGGGCTCATCCGGGACCCTATGCGCATAAATGAACTATGCTAACATACCAGAAATAGCATTCTGGACTCAATGGAACTGATGAAAAACCCACAGAGGTTGATTTAGTGAAAAGTGGTCCTAACTCCCAAAGCCAACCTTAAGCCAAAATGAAACTCAACACCCAAAAATGATTCCGAAAGCCTCGGGACCCCAACCAAAGGTCCTTCTAGCCCAAAGTCAATATTTTGGAACTAACAGGGCTGATGGAATTTCCATCTGAGGCCATCTTCTCCAAATGTTCACCAAAGTCAAACTCTCAACCTCAATTGGCTAGAAAACACAAAAATCAACACAAAACCAAACTGGAAGTTCCCAGACCCCAACCAAGGGTCCATCTAGACGAACATCTATGCTTCGGAGCTAATAGAACTATTAGAATTCAATTCCAAGTGTGTTTACCTAGAATGTTGACCAAAGATAATAATATCCTAGGTTAAGGCTCTAAAACAGGAAAAGAACCATAATGACCAAATGAACGATCAGGGCACCGAACCACCAGTCCCAGTAAGCCATAAATAACTTAAGGCCGCTACAAATAAGCTCTAACAGTATAAGAAAAGCGTAAATACAGAAATGATTGGAAGGGTCATTATAACCTCAAATGTTGTTCAAGTAATATTGCACTCATTGAATTTAGCTTGCAAAGTAAAAAAAAGACATGTTATCGTTTGATTATTTACTGTCCACAGAATCCTTAATGGAAGAAGGTACATATTTGCATTTTTTCTTCCATTTGAGGTGTAATACTCTTTCCTCTATGTAATATATCTTGACATGGCTATATATTTTCTTTGTTTGATTATTTAAAATTGAGATCTTCACATAGCTACAAGAAAAAATGACAAAAAACAGAGATATTCTAGGAATGATTGAAAATATGATGTCAAGATTAAAAATGGATAGCAAGAATAATTGAGGAGATTCTAGTAAGTATTTTATTATGAATTTGCTTATTGACAACGGCGTTAAATCCATCACAAGAGATACGGCAAAAATGCATGTTAAATAGTCATGTGTATATTAGAACTTAAAAAAAAAACTATATATGATTAATAATTAAATGATGAATAAAAAAATGAAAATTTATGACATGAGTAGTAAATAATCACATAGGAAAGATGCACTTCATTATAAATTGATAGCAGGTTTCAACTTTCTATCTTCTTTTATTTTTTTGTTCTTTATTTTACAAGTTTGTACTGGTATATTGCAAAGTTTTGTTGATAAAATTTATTTTCATCTCTAATTCACATATGCCATTGGTTGAGGGTAAAATGATGGATTCAAGTCCCATCGCACTAAGAGGGTAAGTCATCGTTTGAGTCCCGGTGCATTATAATGATAAGATGTTGGGTTTAAGTCCCTACAAATTATGGTCTAACACACCTTTATATAGGTAAAACATTGCGTTCAAGTCTCAACGCAATGCATCATCATATAAAGATGTTTGAGAAAATTAATATGCTCTTAATAAAATTGTGAAGCCCATTTGTAGTTTGTTCCATTCTCTATATGAATGTGCTAGCAATGCATAATAAGCCTGAAAGAAGAAAAATGGTTGAATGTATGATATGTGTATTAAGAGATAAGATAATAATAGTCATCATTTTATAAGAAAGAACATTATGAGTTATCAAAATGGTCCTTCAAAATGTGAAGCTGATGTTTACCATCAATTTGGTATGAAAGGTATTGGACACATGATTGTTATGCGATCTAATTTGATAAGTTTTATAAACCCTCCATCAAAATAAAGGAATATGAAGTGGTGGTGCACTTGTGGCACAACTCAAAAATCACTTAGGTTGTGATGAAACCTACCCCAACTCAACTATAGTAGGTAAGCCAAACTTAGCAAACACAATACTTGAAATAAAGGGTAATTACAAAGGGCCCAAACACATAAAATAAAGATGATGTTTTAAAACATCACCAACTAGCACTGAACAAGATATTCCAACAATCCTCAAGACTCAGAAGTCATGAATACATGCTATAGGTTGGGTGAAATTGTGGACTTGAGTACCCAATGAGATAAATTATCATTGTGATGCCTAAATTAAGGTTTATAATATGTTGGGTGACAAGAAACTTAGATTTCTGGCTTGATATTAAGGCTCGTAGCCTATGTTCATGGATTGATTATGATTCTAAGATTTTGGTTGTATTTATTGTTTGTGGTTATCTTTTACTTTCGTGTTTATGTATATTCATCCATCTCATGGTACATGGAAATACTGAATTTGAAAGAAATGATTTGAAAGAAATGCTTTGAAAGGAATAAATAATTTTAGTCTCGATTTGAGTGTGAGTCACTGATATTGATTTAGTCTTAGTTTGAGTCTAGGCATGATACTTAAAAGTTTTAGTTCAAGTCCAAGCATGATATACGAATCTCATGAATTCTCCATAGGTCCCACCTTTACAACAACCAACTGGACGAGGTGTATATCGGTATCGATTCACCATTGCATTTTATCCCATATTATTGCATTATTTTATCATTTGGATTGTTTTTGTTTGTGGTTAGGCCTTGGAGTACAGATTTATTGCAAGATTCGATGGATCCGGTGAGGTTGATACACGATTGGCTCTTGACACCCCAGAGTAGATAGAAGAGTTATTCTAAAATAAGGGCATGTGACTTAGAGTTCATGATTGGTGAGCGGGTCTTGTTGAAAGTATCACCCATGAAGGGTGTGATGAGATTTAGAAAGAAGGAAAGCTTAGCCCGAGGTTTATTTGGCCTTTTGAGATTTTTCAGCGTATTAGGGAGGTGACTTATCAGTTGGCTTTGCCTCCAAGTTTTTTATCTGTGCATCCAGTTTTTCATGTCTCGATGCTGAAGAAGTACCAATATGATGGTTCTTATGTGATTCGGTAGATTTGGATCAGAATCTAACCTCTAAGGAGGAGCCTATAACTATTTTGAATAGGCAGACTAGGAAATTGGGATATATATAGATAGCATTAGTGAATGTTCAGGGGAAGCATCATCTAGTGGAGGAGGCTACATAAGAGATAGAGTCAAACATGCAGAGTAGATATTCCCATCTTTTTGATAATTTAGATACATTTCTTACTCTAACGTTTAAGGATGAAATTTTAGTGGAGTATAATATAACAACTCTTATAGTGATTTTTGGATTTTTATGTACTTTGACCATTTTACCCCTCCTTATATTTATGATCTTCGAGAGTGGGTGGCATGGTTCCAGAGGTGTTTGGTTGAGTTTATGTGCATTTTTAATTTTCAAATATTTTGAAGTTAATATGGTTGACTTTGGTCAACATTCAGAAATTTAGATGTCATATGAGAATTTCGTCAGTCCTGTTAGCTCCATAATATCATTTTTAGGCTAGTAGCACTGTTGGTTCGGGTCCTGAGGCATTTGGATGTGTTTTAAATAGTTGGTTGGAAATTGGAAATTATGGCTTAATATTGATTTTGGTCAACATTCATTGAAAATGATCTCCGTTGGTAAACTCGATGGTTGCATTGAGTTCAGAATATTAATTTTAGTCTATAGGTAATTTGCATTCATGGGATTCTGGGTGTGTTTCGAGTGTCGATTCCAAGTTTTGAGAATATTCGAGATTGTTAGTAATTGGTGCATCGCACCAGCGTACCTTGGCCCCCACCAACATTGTCTCACTTGCAGCCAAGGCGTTGCTCCTGTCATGCTTGGTCATTCAAACATGGACCACTCCTGTGAGCTCGGGTTTGCTACCACGACACCGCCATAACTATTGTACTTGTAACAAGTTCGCTTACAAAGTAACCATTGTACCTGTAACAAATTTACTTACCAAATATTTTTGGACCCTATGCTAGAATTAGGATGAGCCTTTCCATCCCTCTGAAGAGAAGAACAAGATATTTAAAAAGCAAACATATTATTCATATCATAGTATTTTTAGGGAGAATTATTTGATGGCTAAGTCCTACCTAATAATTACTACCTAGCTTCCTTTATATAGAGGTAGGAAGCAGAGTACATCCTACTTGCTAAAAATAGAAAAACCTTATCTTACATGGCCCACCATTCTAAATATAGTAAAGCCTTATCCTATCTAAAAAGAGTAAATCCATATTCGGGCACACTATTTTATCCTAATAAAAAAAATACATATCATACTTTATTCAAATCGGGCCCTACAATCATGTGAGGGAGCCTAATAAAATAAAAAACACGAAAACCTAAGTACTACGACGAAGCTGGAAACTCGTGGAAAGCATAATATTTACATCAGGAGACATGTGATGACTTGTGAAAGAAGGGGCCATTTTTGTCTTTCTGCTCCAAGCAGGTGGATAAGCAACTTGCAAGCTGGTGTATAGGCAACTTATATGCAAGTGAGTAAGCAAGTTGTAAGCTGGTGTGTAGATATTTTAAAAGTAGGTTGATAAGCTAGTTGTAAGCTGGTGGGTAAGCATTTGGAAAGTAGGTGGATAAGCTACTAAGGGGATTTGTCTTAAATTAGGTAAGGAGCTGGTGTGGGTAATTTGTGGAGGTAAATGGTAACTATTTTGCACATGTCATCAAACATCATCAGATGGTGCAGTATTGGAATGTGTTGATGGTTGACTTGTGTATCCTTTATCCATCCACCAGTCAATTTCATGTTTCCCTTTCAAGCACTCCTTGTTTTTCGGACTATTTTCAATGATCTTGTGAAGTAATTCTTCCTGTTGGCTAGCCCTCGTGCATCATTTTCCCAATTTTGGGATGGAACATTGAATCTTATTTTTGTGATGGCCTGAGTTACTTCATTCCTAAAAATTTGTCGCTCATATGAAGTCCTTCTATCTATAAAGATAGCTGGATAAAATGGATCTACATATTGTTTATATAATGCTGGTGGATAATCTTTCATTCCAGATGGAATCATTCTTTGTGTCTTAATTATGAAGAAATGCTTAGCTAGCTTTTCAATGACTTGTACCTCATCGGTGAGCTGGAATATCCTTGGGATTGTTGAATATGGCCTGAACTATTTTTTGAAAGCTATTCTCTGGGTTTTAATCTCCAATCGATCCTTGAGTTGAGTATAGATATAGATATCAAACTTGATGATGAGGTGTTTTCCTAGAACATCAGAACCAAGTAGTTTGGTTCTGAATTGTAGTCCTGAGAAGAATTCAATCATGATTGGATGCTTCATGATAACCTTGGTAGTTAGGATCCCTTTTGATGTAGTTATGTATTCAAGACGCTGCACCTGTGTCAACAAAAGCAATGACCTGGACTGGCTTGTCCCATTTTGATGGATAGATAGTCTGCTGGAGATGAGGGTCCTCTGTACCCAAAATGATATTGGTATTTTATTTCTTTAATTTGAATATCTGGAAATGTTCTACATTTAAAATGGCATTGATCTCCTCTTTAGCTCGAATATCTGGAAATGTTCATCACTTAATTCTTCATAGACATCCATAAAGAAGAGAGTCTTCTCCATTGGTTCTTCTTCTGAGAAGAATACTGCTTCAAGATCATCATATCGACTGAGATAGACGCCTACATGATTTGTTATTTCATCGAAGATCTGGATTGACCTATTGGACCTTCTAGACTGAGGACTATTTCTTGCAAAATGTCCACTTTTGTTGCAGATAAATCATCTGCCATTTTTCGAGGAACTGCCTGGGCTTCTTATCCTAATTTTGTACGTCTAATGAACGTGGAATTTTTTCTTGAAGGCTTTGACCATTTAAACTGCCTAAATCTTTTCTGTCATCTAGATGCATGGCTAGAGAAATCTGACCCAGTGATAACCTCATATTTGACGTAGGCTTTATCTAGGAGTAAATTGTTTTGAGTGATCTTCTTAGTACAGATCTCTTTGTGAAAATATCATCCACTGATAGGAATATTGCTTGCCTGATGTATCAGACCTGTGGGATTTTTATTGATTGGAATTTCTCCTTGATGATCATCATAGTGCAGCCTGACAACATCTTTAGTAGTGATGAAATGAAGGCTTTCTTTAGGCTAGTATCTCCACCTAATTCGAAGTATAATTTTTCCATCTTCTAAAAATGAATATCGATGATATCTCTTTCAAATGAGACACACTTCATTTTGAAGAACTGTCATTGCAACTTTTCTTGCCTTTTGCCTATATCACCACATAATACTTCAAGCAATATTCTGGTATTGAAGGCAAAGCCTTGGGATGTAAGGAAAGTATTTTTATGTCGTATCCCAAGTGAATTCCACAAGTCACTTAGGATATTGGAGAACCTTGAAGTGAATTTTGACAGGATCAGGTATTTTTTTAATCTAAAAGTTTGGCTTAGAGCCCTTTTTATTAAACAAAAAGAGAGAGTTATATACAAACTAGGCCCAAAAGTAGCCTGGACCAAAAACCAAATATTTTCTTAGATAAAACAAACACACAAACAGTACAATTGGGAAAGTATGTAGAATTTTCCACCTCTCCATCTTCCTGGTTTCTCTTTCTCGCTCAAATTGGTTTGTCATTAATCGATGATGTATCTACTAAGGATTCTTCATGGCTTTAGCTTCTCAAGATCATTCTCAGTTAAAGCTTCTATCCATGGATGTATTAACCTTTTGACAGGATCAAGTACCTTTCTCGCTCGACCAGATTTTTTGTGACCATCCAAGTAAATAAATCTTGGATTCTTTAGGGCCATCTGAATACTTTTACATCATCAAGGGTGAAGGTAAGGAATCCTATAATGACATGATTTTTCTGTATTTTGATCTTTACAACAGCGTCTACAAGTCATTGATGACTTACTTAGACTGACGGTTTAGTTCTTAGGTAGTTCATTTGTGTATTAAGCCCATTTTCCTATTTTGTAACTCTTAAGGGTAATAGAGTTGACTTTGGTCAACATTCAGAGAAGATGGCCTTAGATGGGAATTCTATCAGTGCTGTTAGATCCAAAGCATTGACTTTGGGCAAGAGGGACCTTTGATTCAGGTCCCGAGGCTTCTGGACTCATTTTAGGCTATTGGGTTCCATTTTGGTAAAAGTTAGTTTTTAGGCATGGGGCCCACTTTTTGTTAAAATGATCTTTGTTGTGAATTTTGTCAGTTCTATTGAGTTTGGAATGCCCTTTTTGGTAGGGTATCATAGTTCATTTGCATCTAGGAGACCCCAGATGAATCCTGAGGGTCCATCCGGTGAATTTTTAAGTTGCCAAAAGTTGTTGTTAGCTGGTTGCTATTGCAACAGTAGCCAACCCTTTGCCTACATGGGGGTTTGGTTGCATACGCGAAGAAGAGGCATGGATCATACTTCCTTTTCCCTTCGCTTATACATGGCTTGGCCACGTGGGCAACATTCGCGTGCGTGCTGAAGAGGCGCCAGGCCCCGCCTATCCTTGCCCTTCGCGTCCGTGGTGCCAGGCCGCTTACACGAGTTTGCACGCATGGTGTCCTGCCCGCGTAGGCCTAGGCCTAGCCTAGCAGCTTTATATAATCAACTTTATTTTCTTCTCCCTTTATCCAAACTTCTCCATTTCTTTTGAGCTCCTAAAGCCGGTTCAAAGCTCCTTCTCATCCTCCTATATTATTGTAAGTTCACCTTGATTTCCTTCATTTTTCCCATTATTAAATTCATGTTGTATCCCATTTAATTTTGTTGATTCCTTGAGTTAAGTGGACTTTAGGGCTATTTTGGGCCTCAAAATGGGTCCCATTCGCTGTCAAATTTTGGGCATGGCTTTATAAGCCCGCTGCGAACCTAATTCTAAATTTTATTTTATGTTTTGTTGCACAATCCCCGAGGGTCATTTTCTAACCCAATTTCTGGCTTGAAATTTTGTATAGCAATATAGGTGTCATTCTTCTCGTCCTGAGACCTGGATTATGTTCTTGATAGTATGGCAACATTCCAAGGCTGTTTGGAAGGGAAAAACACATGAGTGAAGGTTCATGCTTGCAGTTTGGCCTCGAGATAGGTTAGGATTTATTTATTTTATACCTTTCTTTGTTAGATTTTATATGTTTATGAGTTGCATGAATGTTAGGCTAGGTTTTTGGTAAGAATTATGCTTAAATCATGTTTTTCATTTATTTTGGTAATTTTTGGGACTGTAGAATAGTATTACCATGTTTATCTTCAGCTTAGGGGCTTGTAGAATTGTTGTGGCTAGCCTAGAATCCTTAGAGTAACATTAGGGGGTTTTAAAGGTAGAGTAGGTGCCTTGTTTAGTTTTCATTTTATAGTTCTATTTTCTCATCGTTATTTACCATTATATCTGTGTAACTATGGGCCCGAGGTAATAGGTTTGGACTGGATGGAGTTCCAGGTGAATACCTTGTTTGGGGGCGCTTTGGACCTACCTTTGGTGTTCTATTTTTGTCTTTCTTGAGTGTTGTACTACTTACTCTCATTTCGGCATTCATGTACATGGCATATAAATGTAATTTTCCTAATAAGAATGGTTGGTTTTTCGGGTTAAAAAGGATGGTTTTTCGTTATTATTTCATATGTCAAGGGTTTTAAGAAGGATTTGCACTACCTTACCACTATTTTGGATTTAAGAACTAAATGCCTCCCTTTTTACTGATTTTGAGCTTCGTGGAGGACATTTTTACTTTCTGCATATTCGATGTAATAATTCGGACTCATGATTACTTACTTCATATCTGATGTAAGATTTTGGACTTATGTTTACTTATCGCACATCCGATGTAAGATTCTAGACTCATGTTGCATTGGCCACATTCTGCATCATATCATCTCTCTGTGCATTGCATTTTCTTAGGTGTACTTGGAGTGCCTTTGACTTATTATCATTACCATCTGTTGGATTATGGCTCTGCAAGTTGATAACTAGATTTAGGTGGATCCCTATAGTTAGTTTACTCTCTTTTGTCTTATAATATGCATTATCTTTCTGAGCTTGGTCAGCCTATGATGCCTACTAGGTACCCGTTAGTTTGGTACTCATACTACACTCTGCATCTTTTTCTAATGCAACACCTAGTATGAGCTACCCTCATTGACCCTCTAGTAGTTCGTAGCCAGCTTCTGTTCAGATAGCGGTGAGCTCTTGACATTTGGAGATCCTTTACTGCTTTCCATCTACTCTTCTGTCTATATTTTATATTTTCATAGACAATACATCTTGTATAGATTTACTCAATACTTTAGATGCTCTTTCACAGGTTACACTAGGTCTGAGTTTGGTCCTTGTATATGCTCATCTTTCTGGTCACTTTAGGGCCATTTCTGTATATTTTATACTATTGGTATGCATCTATACTGTTGGCCCCTATTTCTTTATGTTTTTCTCTTTCGCTTCCTTATTTAATTATTTTTCTGTACTTTTTCACCCTTTGGTTGGCTTGCATATCGGGGGGTTATGTAGGCACCACCGTAGCCCAATTTCAAGTCATCACAGAGTGGTATTAGAGCTTTAGGTTCACTGGTCTTGCTAGACTAGATTATCGTTGCTAGAACCTGGGGTTGAGAAGGTGCATTATGAGCCAGAGGGTATGGGTCCAGCCTAGCATCTGGCAGGTTTTGTGGTTACTCCGGTAATACAAGACACACTGGTTTTCTTGCTTGGGTTTCTTGAGGGTATGTCATAGCCAACAACTTTTCCCGGTACTCCAATTGGTTCTCAGGTCAGAGATGAGGCTCAAACTTCAGCGCAGGCAATGGCATAGTGTTCAGGAGAGCAACCTTCTACTGTAGCTCCCTTATTAGAGTTATTGACTGTTCCTACCATTGTCTCGCCTATTCCAGCTAGGTTTATCATGACTTCTGAGGAGTAGAAAATGTTGGGTAGGTTTTTGAGGTTGGATCCCTCGAGGTTTTCTGGTGCTCCTAGGGAGGATGCGCCTGAGTTTGTGACTAGTTGCTAGGAGAGGTGCATAACCTTGGGTTGGTAAAGTCTCATAGAGCAGATTATACCGCATTTTAGCTGGATGGTCTAGTGAAATAGTGGTGGAGGTCTTATATAGCTTGCAAGCCAGCCGGGCCAACTCCTCTTACTTGGGCATAATTCTCTGCAACTTTCTTGGTAAAGTATGTACTGTGCAGCTTGAGAGAGTGATTGATAGATGATTTCTCTAGGTTAGAACAGGGCTCCATGTCTGTATCAGAGTATAAGGTCTATTTCCATGAGTTGGATAGGCATGCCACCATGATTCTGCCCACCGAGCGTGAGAGGGTGCATTGTTTTGTCAGAGGTTTGACTTTACTGATCGATTTTGCTACAAAGGGTATGGTAGCATCATGCCAGTCCTTCTTGGAGGTGGTGGATCATGCCCGCACCATTGAGGGATTACTTCACGAGGCCCAAGGGGGAAGCGATAAGAGGCCTTGCTATTAGGACAGTTTCAGTGGCTCACAGACACGAGGTAGAGGCTACTTTGGTAGGGGTCAACATCAGTAATTCTTCCAGCCGAGCCGGCCTATTCAGGTGACACTACAGATTGTTGAGGGTCAAAGTAGTCAGAATAGTATCCTCGTGGTGCACATTCTAGTTATTCAAGTCATGGCAGCTAGTCTGATTCAGCGAGTTCTTCTGTTCAGAGTTTAGTAGGCAGAGGTTGCTATGAGTATGGTGAGTTGGGACACTTTGTCAAAGATTTTCCTCAGGTCAGACATGGTGGCCAACAGGGTCAGTTGGTTCAGGCACCCAGGGCTCCAACACCACCAGCCAGAGGTGGTGCACATGGTAGTAGGGGTGGTACCTAGGGTACTCAAGGTGGTCCTTAGTCTAGTAGATTAGGTGGATGTGGCGGTCGGAGCCATATGTATGCATTTTTGGGCTATCCAGAGGCTGAGGCTTCAGATGCTTTCATCACAAGTACGATCTCCATTTGTCATCAGTCAACATCTTCTTTGTTTGATCCAGGGTCTATATTCTCCTATGTATCTACTTATTATGCTACTCGTCTGGAGTCTTGTAACACCCCGTATTTTGCGTATACTAGTTATATTCATAATGAACTTGACATAGCCTTGTCATATAGGTAGGGGAACAAGTTTATTATATGAGTAGTGATGATTTAATATATCTAGGTGTTATAATGCCCTATTTATTTCAGCACGTATACAACCTCGGCGGAAGTATTTAAACTCGAGATAGCAAGGTTATATTTGAGATTAAATTTCAAAGTAAAATGTTAATTTAAAGAAAAAGGGATTAAGATTCAGAAAATAGAATAAAATAATTGAGCTGCTTACTTGACTTAGTTAAGCTATTAGGTGAAAAGTAGGTGTATCACCTACTTATGCTAATGGATCTCTTTAAAGGGCATCACCTACTTGGTAAAAATCTAGCCCAACTAGGTGAAAGTAAAGGAGAAGAATGACAGCCTAGCCCAACAAATTGAAAGCCCATTTTAGAATAAAGAAAAGGCCAACTAGGTGAATCACCTACTTTGACATTTGACCAGCTTAAAGGGTCAAGTAGGTGCATCACCTACTTAGCCATTTTGTGGCCCAAATAAATCCAAGTGGTGGTTGGAAATTGAAGGAGAGAAACGTGGCAAAGGGACTGCCTTTTTAGGGCTAAATCTGATCCATTTTTCTCTATATTTCATACAATATACCACAACTCCCTCAGCTCATATATATCTCTCTCCCAAAGCTTAAACAACTGCCATAAAACTCCTTTAGGGTTCTTGATGGTTTCTTGTCTTCTCCAGCCAAGTTAAGTGAAACGTTATGGATTTAACTTAATTCCTTCATGGAAGACTAGGAAATCATGTTACTCATGCTTAAAAAATAGTGCAGATCTTTTCCCATCTACATTGGTCTTGTTATTAAGGCAACTTACCTATAGTCAAAGCTTCATAATTTTCATAGTTATATGTATGATAATTGCAGGTTATAAGTTGGTTCTCTCAGACCTTTAGGGCATCGAGTGCCTGTCTGTCTAAATGAAATTTGAGGCATGAAAAGTTTGCTTGTGAGTTATTGTAACACTTCAGAAATTCTAAGCCAAGATCTAAACCATTCTTCATATGTTGTTAGACCCGAACTAGATAAATTTTCTATGTATCTAAGTATTAACACCTATTCATAAGTTTTGGAGGTATATTAGATATGAATTAGGGTCATAAAGAACCTCTAGCTCAAAGTTGAGTTGAAAGTTTCCTTACCGATTGAGTTTTAGTGTAAGATTATTCAAGTGTCAACTTTAAACAACCACACCTCTTAGAATATGAAGAGTTAGGTGACCTAGTACCCGCCAAATTAAAGATCTTCGAGTCTTTATTCCAATGTCACTGACTGCACATTAATACGGCTCATGGACCAAACCATGACCCGTGGTTTGAGTCCATGAAATCAAACCTGCAGATTAATTTTTTGCCTGAGATTTATTAGGTTGATCCATGGGTCATGGATGAAACCACGAACCATGGTTTCCCCTCGTGGAAATCAGTCCAGAGACCTGAAAAATGGTCTGAGAACCATGACCTCTATCCACGGACCGTGGTTCATTCCACGGGCCATGATTCATGTTTGTGGAAGCCTATGATGAAATTTTCAGCAGTCTTTTAGACTCTTTTTCGGGGATATTTGTGTAGTTTCCCATTTGTTTAACTCCTATACTAAGTTGTTTTAGGCCTATTCAAAGGGTATTTATTCACACATAGTTAGATTTCTCCTCATTCCTTCAATCTAACCTCAACAAGAAAGAAAAGGGATTCTTCTCTCAAGATACAAGGCCTAGAATTCCTTCTCCAATCCTCCATCCTTAAGTCCCAAGTTAGGAAAGCTTCAAGTTCAGGTATGTGGGTATTCAATAAGGGATTTATTTCACTCTTATGCCGAAGCCCTCAGGTTTTACTTTGAATTTATGGATTTATGAAACTAGGGTTCTTACCCAATTTATGAAATTTTTATGAATTCAGTTTGTTAATGTCAATTTATGGTTTCTAGTCTTGTACCCATGATTTTATATAAAGTTCTTCAAGTATTTCAAAAGCCCATGTATTAAGGATGACTTATAGCATGATTCTACCCCATTTGACTGTTGTTTAGTAAAATTGGCATGTTTAGATAACATGACCTCGAGTATTTATAAAATTGCATGCCAAATTCTTCAAGCTATGAATTTTAGAAAGAAGTACATTTGAATTATTACTATGCTAAGATTTAAAGACTTATGATTTGAGAATGGAATGACATTAGATATGTCCTTATGCTTTTCAAAGAGTTTTGGTATCAGATATACCCCAGTTTATATATGAGCTAAAGTATGTTTTTGGGAGTAGTTTTGAGCATCGAGTGAAGTACATGCTTTACTAATAGGGGCATAGTAATAGTTGTTTGCTGGGTTGGTTTTTCTCTCTACCTTCTCACGGTGGGAAAGATGATCTGTGGGATGGTTCTAGTTCATAAGTGAAGGCGCGAAGACTTAACATTTAGGTTTCAGCATAACAAAGCTTGCACTGTCTTTTTGCACTTAGGGTACATACAACTGCGGTAATGTGACATCATTGATAAAGAACCTTGCCATCCCCAGCCTTGTCCCCTGCAACAAGTTCATTGGCATATTTCCCTTCTCCTTCTATTCCCAAAAGCTGATTCAATAGGCTTCCTTTATTGATTCAAAAAGCTTCTTTCCCGCGATATGGACACTAAGGTTAGTTTCCATAGGGCGAAGCGGCAACCTCATTCATTCATTCTAACAACTCATTGCCCTATTTTCTCTAGATCTAGTCTATATAAGGACAGAGACCCGTACATAAGATCGTTCTAGCTTATCTCCTTCTAAGGAAGTCTGAGCTCCTTCCCATGCTAAGATTCTAAACTCTTGAACTTAAGAGAGGCCAGGGAAAACCGGATAAGACACGGTATCGGGACTAGTGATGTACGAATTACGAAAGCGCTATTTTCATCCCACTAGAAATATGACAATACAATAAGGACAATGGGGAAGGGAAAAGAAAGGAAAGCACTGACCTATATTCACTGCTTTAGGGGTACAGTTCTAAAAAGCCTATTTAAATCCCTTCGCTAAAGGTTTCACTCTATAATCTGATGAGTCACCACGGAAAGCGAATTTGAGAAAGGTGAAAATAGGACTTCTATTCTGATTGTTCAGCTATTCCCCGTTGAAAGAGGCAGTACCGTAGAGGGACTAATCGCTTGCCCAGGTTGAAGGGAGTCGAACCAATCTATCGTTCAAGGTAACAAGGTATTAAGAAAATTGGCATAGGTTTCTGTACCTTATACTGTAACATATTCTTTTTTTGAGAGAGGGGAACCCTTACTTAAGAATAGAGAGTGGCTGAGCAAAAAAGCAAGGCAAGGGATAAATCTCCAAATTTAGTGAATGGAGCAAGATAAGGTTTATCAGCTGGAAGTCATATCCCCGTCTAGCGGAGAAATGAAACTATCCTTGCGACTTCTTCCCTAGATTCATTCCTTCCTTAAGGTTGTAGCGTTTGGTTAGGCTAGGCCGGTTAGAACCTTTCCGCAGTTCTCGATTCTGATTGAACTAGGGAGGATCGGTATTGCTGGGGGAGATTGTGGAAAATTTCATTGAGAGGAATCAGCAAAGAAAAGAAAAACGGCAACATCAACATGTGTATTTGAGAGATTGTCCTCGGGCTGAGGAGTGTCCAAATGAGTTCATTGAGGTGTTTACACATGCCTGTGGTCCTCTTTTATATTCTGTCGAGAGTTTGGCTAAACCTGCCCTTTGTCTAAATATGTGGTGCCACGAGATACTTGATTTGAGAGTACCTTCTCATTGGGGCATACCTGCAACCTTGCGGCTGAGAACTATCTGGTGCGGGAGTAATCCATCGAGATGAATGCTTGGTTGAGTATTCTATCGCGCCTAGTAAAACAGAGTCAGATAGTTGATCGAGAAAGCACCGCCCAAAGGTGCTCATTGAGCCGGTCCCCGGTGGCTAAAATCATCTCAAAGCTGAAGTGAAGAAAAAAACCAAGTTATTGCAAAACTGCAGAATTTCATTCTATAAGGTAGGGCTTTAGTTTTTCACTAGAAGCTCAGCCTAGAGTTTATCGACAGGTTAACCCCGAAATGAGTTGATCGACCGGTTACCCCCCGTAATTGACCCCTAAGCTTGGGGGAATCGAAAACTATTGTATCTTTTATAAAATGACACTCTCCCTTGATTTCCACAATAATGTTTGCTTATGAAACCTTTTTTCACGTAGTTCTGGTCTCTTTTCGATTGCTTTACCAAGGGGAACAAAAAGAAAAGCCATATACACCAAAAGTCAAAAGGGGAAATCCCTTGATCAGGTCTTTAATGAGACCGAAGGTAAGAATCCGCCAGCTAGAAGAGAAATAGGATATTGGTGATCCCGGGGAATATTGTAGAAAAAAGACCCCTTATAAAAAGCTCTTGGCCCACCCTTCACTCTGTTCACGGTTAGCCGGGAATGAGACAGGGAGTTCTATTTCATTTATGACTTTCGCCTTGCACCTTACACTAAACAGAATCTCTTACACGCGAGTATAATAAGGAAGAAGACCTTACTGGCTATTCCTTATTCTTGATAGCACAGGAAAGAGAGATTCCGGAATCTCTTGACTTCACCGCTACGCACCTTTCAAACATATTTTTCTTACTCTGACCTTTTTAGAATTCTGAAGGACATCGATATTTCGCCTTGCGCAAGGATATCTCTATTTTCTTAGACTCCATAAGGAGAGAATAATCCACTTGGGTGGAAGGGGAGTCCAGGTTTTATTTTACCTGGGCCAAAGACTGTCTCCTCTGTTCTTCCGGGAAAAGTCGGCGCCGCTATGCCCCTTAATGAATTGAATGGTCCTTGGACCTTCGTTTGATTCTGACGGCCGGCATAGATCTTATGAGACCGGCCCACTATTACTACGAAAAAAGCCCTGCCCTCTCCTTACAGTCAAGTTTCAACTCCTCTCCTTACAGTCAAGTTTCAGCTCCTTTCCTTCGCCACTAGGAAAGTAAGAAACTTCTATTAGCGCCTAGATCTCGTATTCCATCTGCCATAGACACTTTATTTATTTTTACTACACAAGCAAGCCGGGGAGTGAGGAAAGCAGAAGTGGGACAGGAATAACTTTTTTTTTTCAAAGGCGATCCTTTTCTTTCCTCGGACCGATGACTCGCTTGTTCAGTACTTCTAACTATCATAGGAGGATGCCGCCCCCTCGGGACTACCAGTAGCTTCAGTTGTTGAATCTCGTGCAAGTTAGGTTGTGGTTGTATTGGATGCAAGCTGAACGTAGGCGCTTTAGGTGTGTGTTGACCATGCACTCTCACTTCGTGTAATGTCGTATGTATGATAGAGGTAGTGTGGTGATTGACCTCAATGCTATTGGTGATCCCCAAGGTTCAACGAATGAATGAATCTATGGTCCGGATAGAGATGGTGGTCTTCTTCTGATGTCTCCAAGCCGGCCATAATAGAATAGATAGGCAAAGAAATCAATAGCCTCGAATTACCTATGGAGTTTGAGGGGTTCACTAGATTTTTGATTCCTTCTCCATTTCTGAGAGCTGGGAAAGGTAAATATTACTATATTATTTATTCCCTCTCCTTTTCTTCCTCCCTGACTTCATACTCACTCTAACCCAACAAAAAGGTCATAGTTCCATTTGGTGGGTGGGTCTAGGGCGAACGAAAGAGATGTGTAGCAGAGGGTAGGTGAGGCATTGTGTCACTTTATTCAAGATCTTTAGCAGTCGATCGTTCATTATCCCTCCCCAGTTTCGAAAGCTCGACATGAAAGAATAAAGAAAATAGGAAAAGAAAAAAGGGGGATATTTAGCTATTTAGCCTTAGAGAAAGGTGACTTGGTAAGACCAGAATCTGGAACAGAGATTGGATGAAGAATTTTTCTTTAGCGGGAATGGCGCCACCTTTTTCTTTATCAACTACTGCCCCGCTTAATAGGAATAGGATGCACTTACCGATGAATCTTTTGCTTCTCGGGTGGTGTCGAACAAGGGTGCTTGCATTGCGGGAGATGCCCGCCCGTAGGGTCCGGCCTGCTTCCCGCTTGTCAATTTGAATTTCATCAAAGCTCTCATTCGAAAGGAGAGAATGACTTTCTGAAATTCTCTCCAACCTTTTCTATCTATCTTTAGAAGTAGGGCAAGAGAAAGTCAATATGATATTTGCGTTGGTTTTTCCAACGAAACGTTGCACTTTTCTTCTTTCTCATTCGGAAGGCTCAGTCCCACACCCTGACTTCAATGATGGGAACAACCTCCGTACTCCAGCGCTCCACTGAACAACAGTTCTCCGCCTTAACAGTGTCTTCATCAAAGAAATTGTGAACCGCCCTGACCGAGTCATCAACAAAAATATTCCAACAGTGATAATAAAAAAGACATGGGAATCGAAAAATTGAAAGGATAGGGGAGTTACAGCCCCTAACCAAGGGAGTGGTTACGTTCACTATGTACCCCTTATTCTCGATATGCTATGGGTCCCCAGGGCTGTCTCGCGAAGATCTTATATCCTTCTTTTGTTTGGTAGGGCGACAGATACTTCAATGACGGAAACAACCAGAAACTCGAGAGGGTCTTGGAGAAGCGTTTGCCGGTAACCAAAGCCTCACTCTGATTATGTCGTGAGGCTGACTGAATCCATAAGGCTTTCTTTCCGCTTTGACTTGCCTTCCTTATCTTTCAATCTTGACTTGCATATGTTCCATGACTATTTCGAGTGATTGCTGCTATCTGGCTTCCTCCCTGGCAGAGGCATTTCCCCATTTCTTCCACCCTTGGCCTTAACCACTTGCTCCAACAGATCCGTAGCAATGAAATTGGGAAATCTTTTCCAAATAAGTCAGAATCTTAGCGGAAGCTCTTCCTTTGCCAGCTATTCCTATGTCAGCTACTACTTTGTCAGAGGCTAAGTTTCCTCTATCTTTCGGGAAGGGAGTAGACCAAATGAGGTAGTGCCTAATGTCACCGGGAGCGAGTTGGTAGGGGGTCCTGAGATCTTGAGAATGGATCAAGGAAATCCTGATGCTCCGCTAGCCATTCCTTATGCTGAACAGGCTATGGGGGATCTGGATCTAGCCTTGCGATTGGGGCCGCCGAGCCCAACAAAAGAATCTTTGGGGAAGGATGGTGGTGCAAATTGGCCTTTTCCCTTGGTGGTGCAAATTGGCCTTTTCCCTTCTCCTTTCTAAAGCAAAAAAGAATGTCATCATTCTGATCGTGACTTGAAAAATGAAAGAAGAGAAGGAACTTGGAGTTGGCGCCCACATAACGGATTTCTTGCTTACCAAGCCATCCTGGCTTTTTGCTCCTCTCCTTAGAGTCAAGTGGCTTTCACTCCTCCAGTTCTATTATTATAGACATGACTTATTATTATAAAAACTACTCACTATCCAAATGAAAGATGATCAATTATCTATCCAAGAAGATAGAGAGTCCCATATACGAGAAAAGGTCACAAATAGAGTTGAACCAAGTAACATTGCAAAGGCATAATGATAGTAGGGTCGGGATATCCCCGCCCTCTGAACCTGACATGAGGGTCTCCCCTCATCCGGCTCTCTGCAGGGGAATCTCCACTCACTGCTTCCCCTAATATCCTCCCTTTACCACTTCATGGGGGTTTACAGGAGATCCCAGAGCCTCGCTTGGAAAGGCTAGTATACCATACCTTTTGACTTAACTCTACTCTAGTAGTCACTAGACTTACCATAGTAGTCCGTTTGGCTGCTCTTGCTGAAATCATTACTCTTAATTCTCCCGTGCTCTAGAAATTGCGCTCCCTAGACCACTACCATGTAGTTAGGTAGGGACAATAAGTCCGTAGTAACGGGAATCTAGGAATGAATGGGGATCCCTATCAATATAAAAAGAATATCTAATTCGAAAGAAAGCTTTTGACCTTTCTCTCACTCAATAGATCTATCTGGTCTGATATGGCACAGTACTATACGAGATGATGGAATGCAATGGGATAGATGGTAGAGGGCTTCCTGCGCCCAAAAGCGATGATTCACTTGTCCCTTTGTCCATAGGGACCTCATGGCATACAACCGAAATGACTACCGCTAGATAGCTGCCCCTTTCTCTCTTTTTACAGCCTCATGGACGGACAAAAGAAGGGAAGTTATAGAACAGGGTAGTGAAGGCTCGCAAAGTAGACAGCAAACAGCAAGATACGATCATCGATCATGAAAGATGAAGTGACTCACCAAGAGCATTGCCCATCAGGGGCTGCGGGGACAGGAGATAGAAGAACTAAACAAAAAGGTAACCGGATGCCTGGGGCTTAGGACAAGGAGCATCCGGAGTCTCTTAAGAAAGGACAATCACGTACTATTCCTCCCCAATAAAAAGAGCAATTGAGAATCTCGAGAACCTAAACAAAAATACAGAAGTGAGCGTACCCTAAGGCTCTCCTCTCTCCCCCTTTTTTAGCCAACACCATCAAAAGAATGGCTGGTTGAAGGGAAAGGGAAGCCAGAAAATCCAGAGAATCGACGTCCCCCAAACCATTAGACTTCTAGAGGAAGAAAGAGAGTGCCATAACTATTATTTCAAAAGCTCGGAAATTACTTCTGGGAACGGCCAGAAGATAGAAAGACCAGTGCCTGGCATACTACTGCTTCAGATAACTTCGTGCTGTAAAATGATAGATTGGTAATGAAAGGAAATGTACTAAGAAAGCGCAACTCTATTAGACCTTTATCTGGAAAAAGCTGGAAGAAAGGCGAGAAAGAGAGGTTGCCTCCGAGGAGAGATAAAGAAAAACCAAAGGTCCGACCAAGAAAGGCATGGGACTTTTGGGCATTGCTTGGGTCGAGCTAGGCTACCTAGTGATTTACAAGCACCCTTATTGCACACTTTCTAGTCCTTCTTTCACTAATGGTCTCACCATTCTCTAGTAGTAGTAGTTCGCGCGAGGGACTATCCTTTCTATCGCTTGACCGATAGAGCTCGACCGATTGAGACAGGGCAGTGTGATCGATGGAAGGGATCTAATTTGAAGAAGGAAGTCATTTGTGGACTGATTCTGACCCTTTACCAGAAGACAAGAGATTCACGGTATAGCTTCGCCCTACCTTACCACTTGACTAGTAAGGGAAAAGCCCTTTACTAAACTCAGAAAATAGAATAGATAGGCTTTTTTCGCTTCTTCGTCAAGCTTTCGAGCAGCTCTTTCAACTGCCGCCTAATCCCCCAACATGCTCAAGAACCGAGAGCCATTCAGGGACTACTGGAGGG